>QANZ01036151.1:177615-221641 GCA_003254925.1 Chamaecrista fasciculata
TTATGGTTAAAATTACAAAATAGCTCTAAAGGGTACCAAAGTGTTAATGGAGAATACCACAGGGTACCAAAGTGTCAAGTTTCAAACCACAGGGTACCAAAGTGAAATAGGGTCAAACCACAGGGTACCAAAGTGTAATTTACCCTAAAAATAATAAATATACTATTCTGATATTTTAAAAATTAAACTATATATTTTTACATTTCAGGGACTAAATTGTTAACTCAATAATCTTTCGATGATCAAATTATTAATTTACCCTATTAATTGACTAATACTGACTCCCACGTGGGGGTCCACTTCAATGGGGGAGTGCACGTGCGGGCCCACTCTCTAAGTGAGCCACAAAGCCCAGAATGCCAACCAAGCATGGACCCCACGATCAGTGGTGGGGTCCACGTGGCCGTACGTACACGGCAAGTTGCAGTGTGGAGCCACACAGAGGAGTGGAGCCACCCCCACTGAAACGAAAATGGAAGTGGGGGCATATATATGAGTCAGTGATGTGTCGACGTGAGGAGGAGCGTGTGTGTCCCACGCGCGCATGGGTTTAGCAACTCTCAGTTTCAGCGTGCACACTCGTGTGGGTCCCACTTTCTTGTGCTGGCCCCACTATCTCATATATATATGTATAGTCTATAGTGAACTTTTTTTTTGAAGGTAAAAATATATTTTCTGTTTTTATTGATATAGGTTAAAGTGCGCTTTTGGTCCCATAACTTTGATAAAGGTTTCAATTTGATCCCATAAATTTTTTTCTTGCAATTTTGGTCCCATAACTTTGGAAAAGGTCTCAATTTGGTCCCATAACTTTTTTTGTTGCAATTTTGGTCCCATAACGTTTGAAAACGTCTCACCGTTGGTCCCATTATTGATTTCCATCCATTATCTGCCACTAAAAATGATCTGACATACTGAGTTGGATGATGACGTGGCAAATATGGGTGAAGTTATTGGACGGATGGAAATCAGCTTGGGACCAACGGTGAGACGTTTTTAGAAGTTATGGGACCAAAATTGCAACAAAAAAAGTTATGGGACCAAATTGAGACCTTTGCCAAAGTTATGGGACCAAATTGAAACCTTTTTCAAAGTTATGGGACCAAAAGTGCACTTTAGCCAATGTTATATTAATTTTTGATTTTTTGTTTTTAATGTTTGTTTATTGTTAATTTTAGGTTAAAGGGTCATCTTTTTCATAAACATATGTGTTAATGTTCATTTTGGTAATTTATATTTCAAAATATTTAAATAAGTAAATATTGACAAAATTGTTTTATTTTGGTCCCAAACTATTAAATATAGTCATATTTTTTTCGTTTCAAGTTCAAATTTGACGAGTTCAGAACAACGTATTATTCTCAAATAGTACTTTCTCTATCCAATTGGAGCTGTCAGTAAACAAGGTCAAATAAGTTCTGAGACTAGACCGCTTGTTTCACGATCAAATAAGTAAAATGGATCATATCTCTCTTGTTTCAAATTTGAATCGACGAATTCAATGATACGAGTTACTCTTAACAAGTCCTTTGAACTTGAATGGAGAGACGAGAGAAATATGACCAAATTCATCAGTTTGGGACCAAAATGAAACATTTTACCAACATTTAAGACCAATTTGAACATTTTGAAACATAAAGGACCAAAATGAACATTAGGGCATACATTTTGGTCCTTTATGTTACAAAATGTTTATTTTATATTTTGTCCAATTTATACATTTTTTTATAATATTGATAATATATAGAGAAAAAAAAAGTCAACTAGTCATTTTGGTTCTAAATGTATGTTCTAATGTTCATTTTGGTCCTTTCTATTTCAAAATGTTCAAATTGGTCCTAAATGTTGGCAAAATGTTTTATTTTGGTTTCAAACTATTAAATTTGGTTATATTTCTCTCGTATCTCATTTCAAGTTCAAAGTACTTGTTAAAAGTAACTCATAGCTCTGAATTTTTCGCATTCAAACTTGAAACGAGAGAAATATAACCAATTTTGCTTGTATGACTATGAAATGAGTGGTCTACTTTCATGATCGATTTGACCTCGTATATTGCCAGCCCCGATTGAATAGAGAAAATAATTTTTTAGAACAATACATAGCTCTAAACTCATCATATTGAAACTTGAATGGAGAGAAATATGATCATATTCAATGGTTTGGGACCAAAATGAAACATTTTGCCAGTATTTAGGACCAATTTGAACATTTTGAAACATAAAGGACCAAAATTTATATTAAGACATGCATTTAGGACTAAAATGACCTTTAACAAAAAAAAATCTCCTCCCCCCCCCCCTCCAAAACAAATAATTTTGCTTTCATTTGTGTTTATTGGGCACATTCACCTAAGGGTAAACGATTAATCTTAAAATATTTTTTCATGTCTAAATTAAAGGTGAGATTTAAACTCTTACTACTTGGTTAAAAAAAAATTACTAGACCACAGTCATATAGTGATAGTGAAGTAGTGAACTTATTTCTTAGTTAATAAATTCACTCCAAAATTATAATTTGCTCTCTTTATATTAAAAATATACTTTTTCATTCATAATTTTTGTAACGCTTCTTTTAAATTCAACTATTATTATAAATCTAAAAAATATTAAAGATTAAATATAAAAAATGACTAAATCTAATAAATACATGATAGTATTAACATAGAGATATGCTAAATAACATTGTTACATAAATAATTGGTCAATTAGTCTTTTAATGTTTAAATTCCCATATTCTCATGGTAAGACTCTACATGCATGAAGTTTCTCATAATACCACACGATCCCATAAGGGGTCACCTGACTTCTACCGGGTGGAAATCAATAATTAAGCAGAGATTTATCATTTTGTTGATTTGGATACATCAATAAATAAGAGTAAAATTTGGAATTTTTTAATAAAAGAACAAATTAAAAACAACTTACATGATGCGTGAATTATATAAGTTATATAAGTAATAATATTTTATTCATAACATAATCTCAAGCTCAAACACAAAAATTTGTTTTACACTTTTACTTTATGATTACGATATTTCTCATCGTATTATCTCATGACCGGTGACTTTTCTCACTAAACTTTGTTGTATGTATATATTTTTCTGCATAAGGGTTCTTTTTTTCAACTCCTTCTCTCTGATTATTTTGAGCAATAAAAGTAAAATTTTTAAGTTAATTAGATTTTTGGTAAAATTTTTCGGAAAGTTAATTAAAATAGTCTACTAACACAGTCACGCACATGCAAACAAAGCAGATGAGATTAACACTGCCATTATTTTCAAATAATTAATATTCTGAGAAAGAACACGAACACTTGGGTTCAGTAGAGTTATAGCTGATAATAGGCCTAATAATCAGGAGGCCCAAATGGCAGAACATGCCCTTAATCCAGCAGGCCACGAACCCACCAGATGGGTCACATGGGCGTGAACGCCCTACATCATGCACAGCCAAGGACGCCCACAGTCACGGAGGAAATGGGCGTCCACGCACCAACAAATAAGGAAACATTCTCTGAATCAATCGAGAACCAATCAAAGAACGCCCAAGATCCGCTGTCAATCAATACAGGTCAATCAGAGATCCTTCCCCTTGATAACGCCTTGGTCATCAAGGCACCTTTCACAGAAAAGGAAATTACGTGGGAGCCAAGGATCACAATCAGATCAGCCATGATTACAATCAAGCATCCAGACATTTATGGCAAGATCACGTCAGATCACCCTCAGCCAGTATAAAAGGTTAACCCTTCACACTGGAAAAAGGTACGCTTTCTACTCAGTCCATTGACGTTATTGAGCTCATACCCCTTACTAACTTAAGCATCGGAGGTGAATCGCAGGGCCACCCTGTGTGTTCATTGTCTTGCAAGTAACCTTGAACCCAAGTTGCCTCATCTGTACCAGGTAATGACTCCCGGCCAGAACCAGGTTCATCAATAGCCTTATAGGATTCTCACCTTTTTTAAATTATTATTATTTAATACAAAATAAAAGAATAATTAAATTAGTTATGGGACTTTAGATAAGGCTAACTGGCAATAATTGAATGTCTTAATATGGACATAAAATAGTGCATTCTTAAAGTCCTTGGGTTGGGGTCCATGCATTAGTCATCTACATACACCATAGAAATTTGGACTTCTTAATTATTAGGGATAATAATCTATAATCTTCATTTTTAATTTTGTAAGAAAAAAATATTTCATATTTAAATTCATATTACAGTGGAGTAACAACAATTTTTTTTCCCTCATCCGATATCCAAAGCATTACTCATTAATATTCTTTTACATCGCAGACTCCTCATCCTAGCTATCTCCCCAAAATTTGTGAAGAATAATTATTTTGATCAAGCTTATACTTTTAGAAAACAATTATAAGTGAATAATAATCCTAAAATAACTGTGTTTTTTTTTTCACATTTTTCATCAACCTCTAACGGATAATTGTTTCAAAATAGAATAAACCCGTGATAATTCTAAAAAGGTTCATTATTTGGTTATGCTTACAAATATATTGGGGTAGTCAGGCATTAGTCCTTATTATTACTATTAATAAATAAGTTTAGTTTCAAAGATATTTGTCGTTGAAATTTTTTAATAAAATTATAATATGTTAATGTTTTTTGTAGTTCAAAAATCAAATCACTATCACATTACTAAAGAAATAAACTTTTTGTTTGTTAGTGAATATTAACCACATTATTAACAAATAATGGTCTATAAGTAGCTAGGGACTTGGCCACTTGGGAGGGTTAACGCAAGTTGAGAGGTGGGCCTAACTTGTTATAGAGTCTCACTAACTTCATTATATATAGATGGAAAAATACTAATTTCATCCCAAAACTTTATATCAACTGTCAATTTCGTCCTCAATCCTTTTTTGTTGTCAATTTCATCCCCAATGTTTCACATTTCTATCAATTTTATCCTTTGGTCTTACTTAAGCCAAATATTAATGACAAAATCTACCTGACTAATGATATGTACCTTTCTAGTGACAAATTTATCTTACTTATGAGTATTTGAGGTATAAAAAAAAAACGATAATCTTTAATTTGGAGACAAAATTAACGAGAAAGTTATTTGGATTCTGATATTTTAAAGTTTAACTAATTCAATTGAGAAGTTTAAAGAATACCATGTCATATGTATATATTATTTTTTATTTTTAAATAATAACCATAAATTATTAAAATAATAATTAATTATATTATTTATCATATATTTTTTGAAGGCATCATTTATCATATTTTAAACTAACAAAAAATAAAGGGTAAATTACACTTTGGTACCCTGTGGTTTGACCCTATTTCACTTTGGTACCCTGTGGTTTGAAACTTGACACTTTGGTACCTTGTGGTATTCTCCATTAACACTTTGGTACCCTTTGGAGCTATTTTGTAATTTTAACCATAACAAATTTTGCAAAAATTACATATTGACCCCAAAAAAATTTTAAATTTTTCATTTTAGTCCCTATATAATATGTATCCAGGGACCTATTTGTAATTTTTTGAAAATTTTTTGGGGTCAATATGTAATTTTTGCAAAATTTGTTATGGTTAAAATTACAAAATAGCTCCAAAGGGTACCAAAGTGTTAATGGAGAATACCACAGGGTACCAAAGTGTCAAGTTTCAAACCACAGGGTACCAAAGTGAAATAGGGTCAAACCACAGGGTACCAAAGTGTAATTTACCCAAAAATAAATACTAATCTACTGAGACTTTCATCTTTATAGTTTATATATAGTTTTTTTTTTTCCAAATCTTATTATCTCTTACTGTTTTTTTGAGTATTTTATTAATGTATAACTTTAGCATAGTATATATGTTTGGATTATATTATTAAAAAAAATATTAATGTGTTATGCAAGGGGGTTAATAACATTGACCCACACAAATATCCTTCCAAATCAATCCACGAAGATGGGACCCATCACGTGTAAAGGCGTAATACAATGTTGTGGGCCCTACTGTTCGTGTGACACATAGATCACCGTTAACTTCATTCATTTCCTTCTTATTCTCTCTATAAGAGGCCCCATCTTCTTCTTCTCCCATCCTAATACTATACTCTTCTTCCTTCTTCTTCATTCATTCAAGTTCAAGAATTACCATGGCTTCTCTAAGGAAACTCGAAGTTGAAGACGACGAAGAATATCGGCATCTCGGCCACGTCGATCTTAGGCTCCAAGTGAAGGGACCGAAACAAGAGACGGCGGACGGAGAGGAGTCTCCGGCGCCGGTGGCCGTGCACGTGCCGGCGCAGCCGCAGAAGAGGGCGTCGACGAAGGACCGTCACACGAAGGTGGAGGGTCGAGGTCGAAGGATCCGAATGCCCGCCACGTGTGCTGCTCGGATCTTTCAGTTGACCCGAGAATTGGGTCACAAGTCCGACGGCGAAACTATCCGCTGGCTTCTCGAACACGCCGAGCCTGCAATCATCGCCGCCACCGGCACCGGCACCGTTCCCGCCATCGCCATGTCCGTTAACGGTACTCTCAAAATACCAACCACCACTAACAACAACCCGGAACCCGATGACCCACCCGGTAAGAAGAAACGGAAACGACCCGACGTAAACGACGGCGTTTCAGTATCGGCGGGTTTAGCCTCCTCGACGACGACGACGACGGTATTCCCTCCTCAACAAGCAATTCCATTACCGCAAGGGATTGTTCCGATGTGGGCGATACCATCAAACGCCGTCGTTCCAGCTGGTACTTTCTTCGTGGTCCCACCAAATCAGCCTCAGATTTTCACAATCCCGGCGAATGCTACGCCTCTCATTAACATCTCGTCGGCGAGACCCATCTCCGCCTTCGTCTCTTCCATGCCTCTTCAATTTCATCCCCTACAAACGACAACCACTCCGCCGGCGACGGCGAGCTCCAGCTCCGCCGTCGCCGCTGCTCCGGCAAGTACCACTCACACGCTCAGGGACTTCTCGCTGGAGATTTACGACAAGCAAGAGCTTCAGTTCATGTCTCGCTCTTCCAAGCATTGAGAATGAATGCTGGTCGAGTGAGTAAATCTCTCTTTGGTTTTTCCGGCCATTGACGACCGTCGTGAAAGCAAGGAAGAAGATGAAGATGGAAAATTAGAGGAAAGCACGTGCGCACGTGAGGTTGTTTTGGAAAGAAAAAGCGGGGACCACTTGGTGGTGTGGGGCCAGCACTTGACATAGGCGAAAAGTTTGGGGAAATGAGGTGGGCCCCACGAAAATATTTTTCTTTTTATCAAATTATTATTGTTATTATAAATTCATTAATAATGGTGGGCCCCATTACAGGGTCATGTGATGTGGCGCGGGCCCCGAGGAGGGAATGGCACGTGGGCCCTACTGTATTTTTTTTTCCAGTGCGGGTGGTCCCAGGAAGAAAGAAGTGCAACGGGGACACGTGTCGAGTTCGGAGTGGAGAGGCTAGAACACTTTTTAAACTGGACACGTGGAGCTACAAGAAAGAGACAGCTAAGAGGGATGGGCTTCTAGACAAAGAAACAAAACGTGAGAGAGAGGGATAAGCATCAGCATCAGCATCAGAATCAGATGCGATATCTTTACCAAGATTTTTGAAGGCCCATTCATTAGTATTATCATAGAGATTATTGATTAGTGTTTTTCATTTCTCGTAATAATTAGTAGCTTGAGATTTTAGATTTAATATGTTGGTAATAAAACAGTTTAATTTCTGACCACGTGAGATTTTGTATGACGGTATTGTTTCAGTACCAAAATAAATAGAAGAAAATGTGTGATATGGATATATTGGTGAATGATACTGACCACTAGTTTGTATGTATTTTCATTTGGGGTGTGATTTTCATACTTTATTGGACAATGAAGTTCATTAAAAGAAAATATAGTACTTTTTTAATGATTAGATATTTTCCTGTTGTTTTTTTTTTCTTAATGTAATTATTATTCATTTAAAACTATGCAAGTTTAATATAAGAATGTATATATATATATATATCACTTTCAGTAGAAAATGGAATTAATAGGTTTCACATGTATAGAAAATGTATAATTTTTTTTAGATTTTAAAATATAAGTATTTGTAAGATATTAAATTCTTCTTTGTCTTGTATTTTTAAATAATAAAAAGTGAAAGTTACTTACATTTTCTAGTAGTTTCTTACTATTTACGATTTAAAATATTTTAATTTATGTAAACACATGTTGTTTAATTCATTTATTTTAATGAGCTGTAATTGTTTCTGTAGAGATTTTTTTTTGTTTGCACAAATAAGAGTTCATAGCTATTTTAGGTGAATCATAGGTTCCTCCTATTTAATTATGTAACGATTTATACGAAAGCCAATCTCATTAAATAATATTGATTATAGGAATTAAACAATTTAAAGTAATGGCTTAATAACCAAAATATTGACTGGGCCAATAGCCTAGCTGTAATTGTAACGATTTATACAAGGTTGACACTTCTTGGGCTTGGCCTACTCTCAAGTATGGGATAGGTTGGACCGAGATTGTAATAGTATTTTTTGTACATAGATTTTGTTCATGGACCAAAAGAAAAATAAGTACATAGATTTTGTTCCAGTTGTTTTTTTTTTTGGCCTGAGATTTTGTTCTAGTTCACAATACCTTTTAAGTTGCTCAGCAAAAAAAAAAAGACAAAATTTCTATCAAATTCTTTATATATTTACTATCAAATTCTCCCATCGATATTTGACATGTAGAAAATTTTTTATATATGACCAATCATGATAGAGAGCGAATATTAAACACCATTTTTTGCGTACCAATAATTGAAGAGAGAGAATGTAATTAAAACTTGTGACTAGAGAAACTTGATAGAAAACATATAAGGAACTTAATCTAAGTTTTTTCCCAAGAAAAAAGTTGTAATTAAAAATGTTTGATGCAGTTTTTTTGCAAGAGGAGTTCTTCGCCGGTGGTGATTAAAGTTCGTCGGAGGGCGACGGTGTTTTCTGGGCAGATTCGACAGAGATCGGAGTTCGTTTTCTGGGTTCGTGTTGTTTCCGAGCAGATTAGGAACAACGGATATTGACGGAGGTTCATCGGCGCTGGGTTCGTGTTCGAAGTTGCTGGTGGTGTGTTTGTTTGTGTTGTTTCTTGTGTAAACAGGTAGTGTTTCGCGGAGTAGATTCAACGGTCAACAAACGGTGATTTGCGTGAAGTTCGTGAATTTTTCATAGATCGGGTTCGATGGGTTCGTCGACAAAGTATGAGGTCGAGAAGTTCGATGGAGGAAACTTTAGTCTTTGGAAGATAAGAATGCAATCCGCATTGGTTCATCAAGACTTATGGCAGGCAATAGAAGAAAAATTTGCTGATTCGATGAAGGAAGAAGAAAGGAAGGCACAGAGGCAGAAGGCGTTGAGTGCGTTATTCATGAGTGTTACAGACAACATTCTACGGGAGATTGCCAACGAGGAAACAGCGGCGAAGGCGTGGACGAAGCTGGAGGAACTATACTCGGCGAAATCGCTGACCAACCGCCTTTACCTGAAGAAGAGGCTTTACAATTTGAGGATGAATGAGGGTACACCAATCAAGTCTCACTTGGACGAGTTCAATTCGATAATTATGGACCTGAAGAATGTAGAGGTAAAGATTGATGACGAGGATCAGGCCCTTATTGTGTTATGTTCTTTGCCGCCGTCATACGAGACTTTTGTGGATTCGATGTTGTATGGGAGGGACAATATCTCACTGGATGACATTAACAGTGCGTTAAAGTCAAAGGAGTTGAAGAAGCACCTTCCAGGCGATCGAGCAGAGGGCGAGGGATTGGTGACAAGGGAAAGGACTCACGTAAGTCTAAAGGGCGATCGAGGTCTAAGTCTAAGTCAAAGGCGAAGAAGGCAAGTTGCTTCAAGTGTGGTGAGCAAGGTCACTCTAAGAAGGATTGTCCAAAGCTGAAAGGGAAGAAGAGGAAGTCGCATGAAGACAATTCAGCGAATGTTGTTGATACTTGTGGTACTTCTGATAATGGCGAATGTACGGGAGAGGTGTGGTCTGTGGGTGTACAACATGGATCAAACTCTTGGATTCTTGATAGTGGTGCGACGTTTCACATGAGTCCACACAGGAGATGGTTTTCTTCGTATAACCAGATGCGTTGAACGGTCTATCTCGGAAATAATATTTCGTTGGCGATAGAGGGGATCGGTCACATCAGAAACAAGATGTTCGACGGAGTCGTAAGAAGTATGGAGTGTTGGCATGTTTCTCAGATGAAGAGAAATCTCATTTCCTTATCAACCTTAGACGATCAAGGTTACAAGGTCCACGCCGAAGGTGGAACTCTTAAAGTTGGAAAGGGCTCGATGACACTGATGAAGGGGAAGCTGAGCGCCCGACCATATTATCTTTAAGGGACTGTGATTGTGGGTGAGGCGGCTGTTGCCTCAGCAAACACTGAGGCGAATGATTATTCTGGAGCAAGTGAAGATAGCACCTCGGACAGTGGCGAGACAAGCACCTTAAGGCGAGATCATAATCAAAGTCAGTTGTGGCATTTGAGGCTCGGTCACATGAGTGACAAGGGTCTGACACTTCTAAGGAAGCAAAACTTACTGGATGGGTACAAGGGGGATCCCTTGAAATTCAGTGAACATAGTGTGTTTAGAAAGCAGACGAGAGTAAAGTTCAGCAAGGAGGGAGTGCACACGACCAAGGGTCTGGTTGGATTACATCCATTCCGACCTATGGGGTCCCAACAGGGTTCTTTCTAAGAGCGGCGGCTGGTTTCACATGATACTGATTGATGATCATTCTAGAATGGTATGGGTGTACATACTTAAGTCAAAGGATGAGGCGTTTCCAACATTTATCAAGTGGAAGGCAATGGTTGAGAAGCAAACAGAGAGGAAAGTGAAGTGCCTTAGGACTGATAATGGGTTGGAGTATTAAAAAAAGGAGTTCAATGAGTTCTGTAGCAAGGAAGACATTGTGAGACACCGCACATGCACAGGAACACCGCAATAGAATGGGGTTGCATAACGAATGAACAGGACGCTCTGTGATAGAGCACGGAGCATGCTCTCACATGCTGGTGTGAGCAAGGACTTTTGGGCTGAGGCGATCTGTACTGTGTGTTATTTGGTTAATAGATCGTCATCCATGGCAATCGGGAACAAAACTCCGCTTGAGGTATGGTCCGGTTCGCCTGCTGGTTACAAGCACTTGAGAGTGTTTGGATGCCCTGCGTATGCTCATGTGAAGGATGGAAAGCTTGAGCCGAGGGTAAGAAGATGCATATTTCTAGGATATGAGCCTGGAGTTAAAGGATACAGGTTATGGTGCACAAATCCTAAGTCTCCAGGGATAATGATCAGCAGGGATGTAACTTTCAATGAGTTTGCTTCGTTCAACAAGCGAGAGGAAAAGGCGATAGCCAAGATAGATCACGGTGTGGGGAACCAAATGGAGCTAGTGCTTGATAACGCTCCGACCGCCCAGCCCAGTACCACTGAAGGGGAGCAGGTGCGAGACCTTTCTCATAACACTGAGGTCTCAGAGGCACAGGAACAACAACAAGGCTATAGCATTGCAACAGGGAGGTAGAGGCGACAGTCTAAGCTGCCACAGAGATATGCGAACGTTGTTGATGGCAACCTTGTAGGGTATGCCAATCTGGTGGAGTTCGCCTTATCAGTTGCAGAGATAATCGATGTAGATGAGCCAAGTAGCTTCAATGAGGCTATTTCAGGTTCAGAAGCAGATGAGTGGATTGGTGCTATGGGGGAAGAGATTGAATCTCTTCAGTAAAATCAGACGTGGGTGTTAGCCCCATTTCCAAAGGGGAAGAAGTTAGTAGGTTGCAAGTGGGTCTTCAAGAAAAAGGAAGGAAATCCAGGGGTTGAACCGCCTAGATTTAAGGCAAGGCTGGTGGCGAAGGGTTTTACACAGAGGGAAGGGATCGATTACAACAAGGTGTTCTCTCCTGTGGTGAAGCATAGTTCCATCAGGGCATTGCTTGCCTTGGTTACTCTTCAGAACTATGAGTTGGAGCAATTAGACGTGAAAATGACTTTCTTGCATGGCGAGTTGGAGGAGGAAATCTACATGAGTCAGCCAGAGGATTTTGTAGTTCTCGGTAAGGAGGACCAAGTTTGTTTACTGAAGAAATCTTTGTATGGACTGAAGTAGTCGCCCAGGCAATGGTACAAGCAGTTTGATGCATTCATGGTTCATAATGGCTTCACGAGGAGTGCCTATGATAGTTGTGTGTATCATGGAAAGCTTGGCGAGGATTCGGTTTATTTGTTGTTGTATGTTGATGACATGCTTATTGCTGCTAAGAGCATGTCGGCTGTCAACAAGTTAAAGAAGCAGCTCGGCAAGGAGTTTGATATGAAGGATCTTGGAGGGGCGAGGAAGATACTTGGGATGGAAATAACACATGATAGACGTGTTGGGAAGACAGTGCTCTCACAGCAGTCATATATTGAAAAGGTGTTACACAGGTTCAACATGGCGACCTCCAAGCCTGTCTCTGTCCCATTTGCCTCTCATTTCAGGCTATCATCGGATCTTTCGCCGAAGTCAGCAGAGGAGAAGGAGCAAATGTCAAAGGTTCCATACTCAAATGCTGTGGGCAATGTTATCTACGCCATGGTTTGCACTCGCCCAAATATTTCACATGCAGTCACTGTAGTGAGCAGGTATATGGTGAACCCAGGAGAAGAGCATTAGCGAGCAGTGAAATGGTTGTTGAGGTATCTGAAGGGTACAACGGAGGTTGGACTGACCTTCGGTAGAGCTAGCTTGGAGCGATCGCCTTCAAGGCGATCAGTAGTTGGCTATGTGGATTCAGACTACGTAGGGGATCTGGATAAAAGGCGATCGTTGACGGGATATGTCCACATTCTGTGGGAGTTGTATTAGCTGGAAGGCGACCTTGCAACATGTTGTTGCATTGTCGACTACGGAGGCGGAGTACATGGCAATCACAAAGGCTGTGAAGGAGGCGATATGGCTACGGGGTTCAGGAGAGTACATCAGTGTACTGTGATAGTCAGAGTGTCATTCACCTTACGAAGAACCAGATGTACCTTGAGAGGACGAAGCATATAGACGTCAGACATCACTTTGTTCGAGACATCGTATCACAGGGGGTTGTTAGTGTGAAGAAGGTATCTACACATGAAAATCCAGCAGATATGATGACCAAGGCGATCCTAGTGACAAAGTTCAGACATTGTCAGGACTTGATTGGCGTGGGTAGTACTAGGTGATACAAAATGCTCGGGGGCGAGCGGCAAGGCAAGGAGGCAACCATATTGAAGAAGGGAATTCAAGTCAAGGGGAAGTTTTGTAAAGATTTAATCTTATTAATTGAGATTTGGGATATCTTATGTAATCTTTGAGTGACTTGTATTTTAATTAGTTACCATATATTTTGGGATGAAATCCTTGGTGACTAAGGAATTAGGTACTTGGGCCTATTGGGCTTAGGTTAAGTAAACCTTGTGAATCTAGGGTTTGGGATGCCTATAAATAGACTAGTAGCTAATGGTAGAGACATGACTTGAGAGACTCATCAGGTTATTGTATTCCTATATTCCATATAGTGAAATCCTTTGTTCTTGGCTGGATGTAGGTCACACTAACTGAACCAGGGTAAATTATCTTGTGTTCCTCTATTATTCTCTTTATTCCGCATTATTATACTTGTTTAGATCTGTGAATGTTTGTTGGGAGATACTTTGAATCCTAACATTATTTTTATGAAACATTTGGATAATGAGTTTTATTAGAAATTGATAGATACTTTTTATGTTTTTAGGTTCAATAAAGAAAAAATAATAATTATATAATAATAGAAGTTATATATGGACAATTACTGTTATTGTTCTTTTTATTTTGTGATTTTTTTTAAATATACAAGACTACTAAAAAACCTAAAGTTTTGTACAATAGTATAAGATATATAACTAAAAGGCCAAAGTCCTATTTTGGTCCTTCAAATTTGCTCATAGTTTTGTTTTGGTCTCTCAACATTTTTTCGTTCCATTTTAGTTTCTTAGGTTTGCTCAAAGGTTGGAGCATATCGGTTTTTGTGGGTGTGTGGGTACCAAAAATGGAAGATGAGGAGAGAAGCCAAACGGTCCTGTGTGGAAGAAGAAGGAGGAGGAGAAGAACAAGGTGGTGGTAGCGGCGACAATGGTGGGTAGAAGAAGATGACGTTGGTTTTTTTTTTTTAAAATTTTTTTATGTAAAATTTATTAAAATTGTCTATTTATTTCTCTTTTCTTATGTTTTGATCATATTATAAATAGACATAGCTCATAATGTAAAAAATTAAAATTTTTGGGGAATGAAAATTTATTTTTTCTTTCTTTTACAGAAAAATGGACGGAAAATACTTAAGGACTAACGGTAAAACGTTTTGGAAACTGGAAGGACCAAAACGAAACAAAAAAAATTGAGGGATCAAAACAGAATTTTGAGCAAACCTGAAAGACCAAAATAAGACTTTGGCCTAACTAAAAAACTAAAACGGATTTAAGGATTTCTGTGAATCATCTAAGATCTAACCCATAATTTGATTTGATCTTTTTTTATTTGATTCTATTTTCATTATTCAACTTAAAGTCTAAAACAGCATATGTTTTCAGGTTCTGTGAAATAGCTTGCTCAAAATTTGTGCATGGTTTGAATACACAAGTACAAATTTTATGTCAAAACTTCATATAGGTATTTAATATTTACTTCAAATTCTATTTTGTTCTAGTTCATAATACCTTTGAGATTGCTCAGTAAGAAGAAAGTTAGTTAAAAAATGTTTGCTGTAAGTAAATTAATTAATTATTTATTAAAAAAAATAATATAATCATCAGTTTATTCATCATTAGAAAATTATAAAAATTTAGTCTCTCAAAAATAATATTACAATAAATTTGGTTTGTCTAATAATAAATATATACACATTTGATTTAGTGACGAAAATGTGGTTGTGATTTTAAATTTTATTGACATAATATTTAAATTATACCATTTTACCTTTTTAAGTATTAAATTATATATTTTATTTTTTTAGAGTTTTAATTTTTTTTGGTCTATTTTAGAGATCAAATAATTAATTTAATTATTTTCAATAATTAAATTATTAATTTACTCTAATAATTTAGGTCTAGAATTTAGAGGAGGCCAAAATCTCAAATTGGTCTCTTATGTATGAGATAGATTTTAAATTGGTCATTTATCTTGTATTTATTTTAGATTAGTATTACATATTTTCATCATATTGTTAATTGGGCCCAAATCATTTGAAGTGAAGTCTGAACTAACAAATTCGAAAGTCAAAATTGTGTGCTAACTTTTTAGAGTTCTTTTTCTGTTCAGTTAAGATCACTAGAAAATGAGGTCAAATCATATTTCGAAAAAAAATTCAGGTCCAAATTGAAACCTCATAGAAATATGTAAGACTGATATGAAATAAATAAAATATGAGAAACTAACTTGAAACCTCCTCCATATATATAGGACCAATTTGAAACTTTGGCGTTAAAAGACTAATAAAG
Source organism: Chamaecrista fasciculata (assembly GCA_003254925.1). NCBI lineage: Eukaryota > Viridiplantae > Streptophyta > Magnoliopsida > Fabales > Fabaceae > Chamaecrista > Chamaecrista fasciculata. The sequence continues at coordinate 193,140 of QANZ01036151.1, forward strand.
AGGGCGCTAAATAGTATAAGAAATTCGAAACCCGCGAATCTCCTTTCTTCGCGGGTTCTTTGTACACGTCTTGTCTTCCTCGACGTGATCACAGATTTCTCTTCTCTTCTCTTTTCATTTGAATCTCCTTCTTCATCATCATCATCATCATCTTCTGTGTCTACTTCTTCTTCTTCTTCTTCTTCTTCTTCTTCTTCTTCTTCTTCTTCTTCTTCTGTATATTTTTTCCCAGACATTCTTCATTTCCTTCCAATTACCTTCATTCATTAAGCTTTTGAGAAAAAGAAAAAGAAAAACAAAATTAAAAGAGTTCGGCTCTTCACAAGAATCAATCTCAACTTTGAGCTACATTTCTTCATTTATATGTATGTGATTGATGTCGAATCAAAATCATGATCCTTCAGGGACTGTAAATAAATTGTTCATGTTGCTGCCGATTCGATTAACGCGATTCTCCTTGAGATGAATTAATTAGGGCGAAGTGAGGAAAATTGTAAGGCGTTTCGATCTGGATGGATAATTATAGGTCTTCATCTTCGTACGGTTATCCCAATCCATATCCCTACTCTCGTAGTCCTCCTCCTTTATATCCCCCACCTTCGGGTTCAGATCCATATTCTCCATATCCATATCCATGTAATCATCCTTCACAACCCTTCAATTGCTCCTACCACCACCACCACCACCACCATCATCATCATCGAAATCATTGTTCTCCTCCGCCGTCGCCGCCGCCGCCGGCTCCTCCTCCGGCTATCGAATCGCCACCGCCTTCTTCCCCTCACGGTGGTAATACCTTAGACTATATTCCTCCTCATCCATTGTCTTTCCCTAATCCTATTCCTAATTACCCTTACGCTCCTTACCCTAACCCTCTGTATCCAAGCAATTACCAACAACTTCCGAGTCGTTCTCATTCACGAGCCCATAGTCACTCTTGTGCCTTCGAGCAATTGAGCCATGGTGGTGGCGCGATGTCGTCGTTGCAAACAGGTGATGCTTCTTCGAACATTTCTCGTAGTAACCCTGTTTACCCATTGCCTTTGGATGATACTGTGGTTAATAATAATTCTCGATTTCCTGATGATAATACTCGGCATTCTTCTTCTCCTCCTCGATCCTCGGTTCAACAGTCATACAGGCATTCAATTTCTATTATGGAACATGAGAGCATGCCAGAAGAGTTTTCCAGCCATCATCACCGGTACTCGTTCTCGGGTTGGGGCTCTTCTCATCACTTAACTTCAAAAGTTCAAAAGCATCATCCAAGGTCGTATCATGAAATTGCTTGTAGTGAGAGTCTAGAGATTGCTCCGGCGGCCTCCAACAAAGGGTCATCGAAAACCTTGCTGCTACATGGGAATTTAGATATATGGGTTCATGGAGCGAAAAATCTTCCGAATATGGATGTGTTTCACAAGACTTTTGGGGTGATGTTCAATAAATTCCCTCGGCATGTGGAAGGGAAGATTACTAGTGATCCTTATGTAATAATCTCGGTATCCAATGCTGTAATCGGCAGGACTTTTGTTATAAACAACTGTGAAAATCCAGAATGGATGCAACATTTTAATGTTCCCATTGCACATTATGCTATTGAAGTGCATTTTGTTGTTAAAGACAGTGATATTGTGGGCTCACAGTTCATTGGCAATGTGTCAATTCCCGTGGAACTGATTCACTCAGGAACAAAAGTAGAAGGTACATACCCTATCCTAAATGCTAGTGGGAGGCCTTGTAAGCATGGTGCTTCCTTGACCCTATCTATTCAGTACATTCCAATTGGAAAACTTAACCATCATTATCAAGGGGTTGGAGCAGGGCCTGACTATACAGGGGTTCCTGATACATATTTTCCCATAAGGAAAGGTGGAACTGTTACTCTATATCAAGATGCCCATGTTCCAGAAAATTTACTCCCTCATGTCATGCTTGATCGAGGGAAGTATCGTGTTCATGGAAAGGCTTGGCATGATATCTTCAATGCCATACGCCAAGCTCGACGTTTGATTTATATTACAGGATGGTCAGTGTGGCACAAGGTTAGGCTGGTGAGGGATGGTGGTTATCCAATAAATTACACGCTAGGTGATCTTTTGAGGTCAAGGTCTCAAGAAGGTGTAAGAGTACTTCTCCTTATTTGGGATGACCCTACGTCAAGAAACATTTTAGGTTATAAAACAGTAAGTAAGCTAACTTTTGTTGTTATTGTTTGACATTAGACGTTAAATTTCATGTGTAATTGTCTGCAATTCGCACACTATTAACTCTACGATTTTTGGGACCATGTTAATTGTGACTGCTTTTGAACTGTGATAATGAGAAATATTACATGTTGGCTTTTGCATACATGACCATGAGAGGAAAATTTATAAGTTATATAGGAATCAGTAATACATTTGTACATGAGGAAAAATAAAACGATGAATATTCTTCACTTGGACATTTTATGTTTTTTGTTCATTCTATCCAAGTAAAATTGCTTATTATTCCATAGCAGTACTAAATACTTGATAGCTGAAATCCAAAATGAATATCTTCAAAACTTGTTTACATTTGGTATGTGATTTTTTTTTATTTATGAACTTTTCATATTCTTAATTAAAATTCTCTACTTAAAATCGTAACTAGTTGACATGTCAGGTTTATTTGTACTTAGTCTTGTCCAAATAGTGTGATCAAGCAAAACCACTATTTTGTTCTTGTTTTCCCAAGTCTACAGTATTTCAAGTAAAAGTAAGAATATTGAACTAGTATTCCATATTTAGTTTTTGAATGTATGTGTGATTTTCTCTTTTAGTTTAGTTATTCAAGGATCTTCTTGTAACATTTAGGATGGTGTCATGGCTACTCATGATGAGGAAACACGAAGATTTTTCAAACACTCTTCAGTAAGAGTGTTGCTTTCTCCCCGAATTGCTGGAAAACATCATAGCTGGTACAAGCAAAAGGTGAGTTTCATTAATATTTCCCTTATTGATGTAGTTTACATGACTAATTGCATATAGATTGTGCATTGATGTTGATTCTCTTTGGAGTAACGGGATCATCCTTCGAAAACTAACACTGCCAAGATTGAAAATGATGTCTTTTTGACAACTGTGTTTATTTTTTATCATGCTCATTTCTTTCTTTTTTTTCTTTGGTTTCTATTGACATGGAAGAAAAAGTAGCTCCATTTTTATCTGGTTGTTTGATCTATCAAAGGATTGAAAGTGTATTCCTAGCAATCAAAGCAAATGGGAAAATGAATTTGACTTTTATTATACCTTTTCATGATTATTGAAAGTTGAGATTGATGATTATTATATTTCATTATTAGATTTCAATTTTTGTGACTTAATTCTCGAATATATTATGTCATATGACAAAAGAGGGAAAAAAAAAGAGAAAACCTCAATATTTGGAAACATAAGTGTTAGGAATATGAATATATTTAGAAGGATATATCTATTATTATATTTCTGATTTGTAGGGATTAGTTAGGATCCCTAATATTAAGGGGTTAGTTAGTATCTCTAGTTAGTATCTATTAGTATCTATTTAGTATCTCTATTTTGTGTATATATAGGGCACTCTTTATTCAATAATATTATTGGATTATCTCAGCTTACATGGTATCAGAGCCTTATGGGTGAGAGTCAGTGTGATGATGTGCCTAGAGTGAAACTTAGGGTTTTCATGGGTCCACTTTCAAGAGTGGTCCGTCTTTGTTACCGCCGGCAGAAGGAGGTTCAGAGGGTGCCGATTGGTCAGTCCCAGAATCTTGGTGGTCTTCGGCGGCACGTGTAAGAGTCACGTGCCTATCAAAGTTTCAGTTCTAGCTGGCGCGTGTGGGACACGCGCCACCTTCTCGACGGCGAAAAGGCTCTGTCTTTGCTGTTTTGGGATCACCGGCGTCCGTCTAGACGTTTGGTGGTGGTGGTTTTGTGATTTGCTACTGGGTCTTTGATGATCTAGTTCATTTGGTGTCTTTTTTTGGTGAATATTTGGTTTTGTGCTGGCTGCCCAATTATTTTGGGGTTTGGGCAGCGACGTTATATCTTATTCGTATTTTCTGGAGGTTGCTCTCTGACTTTGGAGGCCATTTTCGACCACCACCTGAAGGTTTCAGCCGCTTATGGTGGTTTCCGTTGCTTGAGGGTGCTCGCTACATGTTGTGTTGCTGGTTGTTTTTCAGCGTTTGGTTTAGAACCTTGTGTTGCTGACTTTTTCAGCGTTTGGCTCTTCTCTAAGTTGAGCATTTGGTGTTTCGTTTGTTTGGAGGTGCATCAATTTGGATGCTTTGAATGCATCAATTTGGCAATTCATGGGAGTGAATTGTGTTTGTCAGTAGTCTTTTGTGTGAGACTATTTTGTATATTTTTGAGGTTATTGATTGGGCCTCGTCCGGTTTTCTAGAGTTTGGGATTACTATTTGCTTCGGTGGTTGTGTTTTGGCCGTTTGATACTAGGTTATCGGTGTTTTTTTTGAGATACCACGTTTGAGTCCACTAGACAATGCAGCTTTCTTGGATGTTTTGAGATCACCATTTAAGGTGATAGTTTGAAGACAACACTGACAGAGAATTTGGTGGGAGTCTCGTTTGTATCCATTAGAAGTTGCCACTCTTTTTGGACGTTTCAAGATCATTATTGGTGATGGCTATTTGAGATGTCACTGGCAGGGAGAGTCTTGGAGAAGTTTGTTCAAGGATGTGTTTTCTTAGTTTGTTTTCACAAAATTATGATGTATGGGATTTTTGGTATTTTGGAATATGTTTGTTGCAAGTTGGGCATGATTGAAATCTATGCTCCAACTTGAGGGGGAGTGTTAGGAATATTAATATATTTAGAAGGATATATCTATTATTATATTTCTGATTTGTAGGGATTAGTTAGGATTCCTAATATTAAGGGGTTAGTTAGTATCTCTAGTTAGTATCTATTAGTATCTATTTAGTATCTATTTAGTATCTCTATTTTGTGTATATATAGGGCACTCTTTATTCAATAATATTATTGGATTATCTCAGCTTAAAATAAGAAAAAGAGGCATTGGCTTGGCATGTTAACTCATGAAGCTTAACCTCTACCTTCCTTACTTTTGCATATAAAGTTCCTTCTGTTTCTTTCTTGGCTCAAAATTGTTTCTTGAAAATTAATGTGCTGGAGGACTGGACTAGGAATGTGTCGTTTGCAAATCACAATTGCTAATAAAACTGGTCAGCATCAGATTAATTTGTGTTAAAATTGGTGTATGAAGGTGTAAGTTTTTATGTCAAGTGAAGTCTTGGAAAGTTCTAAGTTTTTCTTGCTTCATAATAAGTTAATAACCTTATTTAATAAGATTATTCTTGCGAATTGGTTCAAGGTTCATTATTTTAAAGTTATTTGGTTGTGAAGATTGCCAATAGTTTGTACTTGGAATTTTATAGAATATCTATATGAAGTGAAAATTCAAGTTCATGTATGTCAAGAATCTTAGAAAGTGTCAATTATTCTAGCCTATAACTATGTTGCTTTCCTCTGGACTCAATACATTATAATGTACTTTTGCAGTTTTGGTTTCAGAGTTCCACATTGAATTTCTTCATTCTCTAATTATCAGGAAGTTGGGACAATATATACACATCATCAAAAAACTGTTATTGTTGATGCTGATGCCGGAAATAACAAAAGAAAAATTATAGCGTTTGTTGGCGGACTTGATTTGTGTGATGGGCGATATGATTTTCCCCACCATCCACTCTTTAGGACTCTCCAGACATTGCACAAGGACGATTATCATAACCCTACTTTCACGGTAATCTCTTGTCCCCCCTATGTTGCACAGGGTATGGGGTGTGGGATACAACAATTTCTTCAAAATTCAAGGGGACAATATTTATTTAAATATTGAGGCATAAAATATATATTTATTTGATTTTTCTGTTCAAAACATTCACTTTTTGTTCATCAATACAATACAAACAAAGTTAATGCAACAAAAATGAAATTAAATAAACATAAATTTATATTTTATATAAAAAAAAGCACAATTTATGTACCACAATATTAAAAAATACCTGTAAGTATCCACAAGATACAGATTCTGGTATACATATTTGGTGTGGGCCATTTTTGCGTTACTCATGCTTCATATGTTCCCACACTCCTTGTGGTTACATGATCAATATTCAAGACTAGCTATACATGTCCTATAATCATGAGTACTAACTACTAACCAAGGGATGGACACTAGAATATTCTAGAAGAAAGTTGCTAAAAAGAATAGATCAAAATTCATATATTCAAAGATTCTTCATGATTTTTTTTTTTTTGGAAATCTTCCTCTCGCTTGGCTAGATATGATCAGAAAATTTGTTTCCACCAATACAAGTTTGTGGGTTGAGTGCAGCATGCTCAAATTAACTCTGCACTATGCTTTTGCATTTGGCACTGTCAGTGATATGCTAAACATATACAATCAAATGCTGTGAATAGTAAACAAGTCACAAGATGTTAAGTTCTAATTATCCTGCTACCTCTTGGCCTTTGAATGTGTGAAAATGAAATTAATTGTTTCCTGCTACAGTAAAGCTTGCCTATAAAATCCATACATTTATGCTGGAGATGCTCTTTGATTGTAATTTCAGATGTCAAGAAATTAATCTGGTTGAAAATGGTAATTAGGAACCAATAAGCTGCAATTTTAAAAATTTCTGATGAAAACAGATCTATTTATTCTTATGATATGGTTTATCACGTAACAGGGTAATACAGGTGGTTGTCCACGTGAGCCATGGCATGACTTGCATTCTAAAATTGAAGGTCCAGCAGCTTATGATGTTTTGACCAACTTTGAGGAGCGCTGGTTAAAAGCTGCAAAACCTTATGGGATTAAAAAGTTGAAAAATTCCTATGATGATGCTTTGCTTAAGCTAGAAAGAATTCCAGACATTATTGGCATGTCTGATACTTGCAGTGTCGATGATAATGACCCTGAGTCTTGGCATGTTCAAGTAATTATCAGTTAAACAATATCAAATATATTTATCTTATGTAGAAGTATATCCACTCAGGAAATTATTAATTTTGTCTGTTCTGGAATGCAGATATTCCGATCAATTGATTCAAGTTCTGTTAAGGGATTTCCAAAGGATCCAAAAAATGCAACAAAGAAGGTGAATGAAAGTTTTGGCATAAATTTTCCTCTGGTTTTTCTTGTGCTTCATTTTAGCTCATAAAATTTGAACCATTGTGGTAAGCCAAGGTTAAAATTTAGTATTTTACTGACTTTTGCAGAACCTTGTATGTGGAAAGAATCTATTGATTGACATGAGCATACATACAGCATATGTGAAGGCCATACGGGCGGCACAACGTTACATTTATATAGAGAATCAATATTTTATTGGGTCTTCTTACAATTGGAGTCATTATAAAGACCTAGGTACGAAATTTTGATGCTTCTAAGATTTTCATAATTTCAAGCATTTGATAACATATGTTGAAATTTTAATTTCATAGCCACTTGGATCAATAAAGATGCATGTCTTATAGCCACCGCTGGAATGTATATATATATGTTGGTAAAAATTGTTGAAATATTTTGAACATGATAAAGAGCTTAATGGATGCCGGTCATCATCTCTTTATCCACATCTAGTGACTGCTTAAGGAAGTTAGGTCAAGATATATTGGAGAGGGGATTGGATCCAAATTTTCTGTACTATTTTTTGTGCATTTTAGAGAGATAGAGAGAGAAAGTGTAGGTCCCACATATTTATTATTTTGTGGTACCTATACTTTCTCTCTCTACTTCTTCTTTTATCTCTTTAAAATGCACAAAAAAAAAAAAAATACAGAGAGTGAAAATGTAAAAGATCCACTTCTTATATCATTGTTGAGCTCAAGACCCATGTAAAAAGTCAGACCAAAACTAATTAATTACATCTAATTTATTGGTGTTGCGGTCAAAATTGGGCCGTACATGTAATCAATATTTTAAATAAAACAAATACCAATTAATTAAGTCTAATAAAATAATTTTTTAACATAGTATCCTTTAGATTTTTAAAGCACACAAATGAATAAGGTGTATGTATCATAATTTGTAGGCATAAATCGTGGAGAATAAATAATCTTTTAGAAATTGAGTCATATTTAATTTCATGTGAGTGGTATCTTGTAGTTGTGGATATGGTCATGTCGAAAGGTTCTGAAAGTGGGATGAGTGAGACATATAGTTACATTCTTTTATTTATACTTGTAGAAAAGCCCATTCATATATAATTAAATTACAGTGGTGTCTAACTGCAAGTAATTAGTTGACATTATACCAATATATCAGTTTGGATTTAGACGTGAAAAACATATTTATTTCATTAGTTTCTGTTATACATTATGAAAAAAAGCTTCTATTAATTGTGACCGAGAGCCAATGAAACATGAAGCATTACTGAGGTCAATGCTCGGAGATCTTTTATTGATTTTAGCACACACTGTCGGCAATTTTGCAGGTGCTAATAACTTAATTCCTATGGAAATTGCCCTTAAGATTGCATCAAAGATAAAGGCAAATGAAAGATTTGCAGTATATATTATTATACCGATGTGGCCAGAGGGTGTTCCAACAGGTGCTGCCACACAAAGGATTCTGTTCTGGCAGGTATACTTAAATTCAAGCTATCAAAAACAAAATGTATTAAAAAAGGATTCAATTGCGCGCTATGAATTTCTTTACTTCAAACGTATCGGAAATGGCTCACTGATTTTGTCTACGTGCATTGGTGAGAACTCCTAAGTCAATTATATAATTATCTATAATTTATCAACTTAGTAGCTGGTAAATGTCTGTTGTTCTTGGACTTTCTGAAGAATTGATCAGTTGTAGCAAAGTATTGTACCAATATGCAATTTTTTTGTGAGAAATTTCTTTGTTATCATCAGAAACAAAATAAACTTTCTTTTATTTTTGTCATTTAATTATTTCTATTATGAGTTATATGGGGCAAGATGAGCATAAGCTATTGAAGTATTCTTAAATTTGGAGACCATAATTGCCGAGAACTCTGGGTTGTTTGATGTCAGAAAGTTGTAGCACCTGTTAGTACTTTGATATGACATTTGTTAATATGGATTTATGATTTGATGGTTGCAGCAAAAAACAATGCAAATGATGTATGAGACAATTTCTAAAGCTTTAGTTGATGCTGGGCTAGAATCAGCATTCTCTCCGCAAGACTATTTAAACTTCTTTTGTCTTGGCAACCGCGAGATCATAGATATGTATGATTATAATAGTATGCTTGGAACACCTCCTCCAATGAATAGTCCTCAAGTACGAATCTCTCTCTCTCTCCTCCCTTCATATCACATTATTTTGGCACAAATCTTAATTTGTTAACAGTTAAAGTATTTGGACTATTTAAGCGATCGGATTGGATTGACCCATCTAAAATCGGATTCCTCGAATCATATTGAATTGGTCAAGTTACTAAAAAATTAAGTTTTTTTTTTAATTATTTTAATAAAATTTTTCTTGTGACATGTTGTAGTTGGACTTTGAATTGAAAGATTAGAGATAATGCTCTATCCTAGTGTATTGGGATAAGAGTTCTGATAATAATGTTTTCTACGGCGTGCAACCTCTAATTTAGATAATGAACTTTTGAATTTGATGTCTGTGGGTGCTTTATTCGCAGGCATTTAGTCGAAATAGTCGTCGTTTCATGATTTATGTTCATTCAAAAGGTATGATAGTTGATGATGAATATGTGATATTGGGTTCTGCAAACATCAACCAACGCTCTATGGAAGGAACTAGGGACACTGAGATTGCAATGGGAGCCTACCAACCACACTTTACATGGGCAAGACAATGTTCCTATCCTCGTGGGCAGGTAATATTTTTGTGTTATTCACTATTAGTATTTGTTCAAAAAGTCCCAATTTCAATATTTAAAGAGATATATGCACCTTAAGTGTTTTGTCTCGTGGTGTCCCTTTTCTTTTGATTAAAAAACAAAAGAAATCTTGATTTCATATTACAAAGTTTAGTTTTTTTCAACTATCTCAATAGTAGATGTGTCAAAACGAGTCCAACCTATTGAGTTGGCCCATTTAACCGACTTGAAAGGTAAGTTAGGTTGATAAATTTTCAGTTTGTTAGAGAATTCAACTCGCATGAGCTGACTCATCTAATTTGTGATTCTTGGTGAGTCAACTCCACGAGTTAGATGGACAACCCACTTAACTTTTTAGTAATGTTATTTTGACAGTTTACCTAACTAATGATTTATAGTGTTGGGTTGACTCACTTTAACAATTCTACTTAAAAATCACACAAAAAATTACCACCAAGATATACTGATTTATTCAGTTATTTGTTTTAATTGCATATTCTCTTTGTGAATCTAGCTAATGTTCTCTTTGTAAAACTATGCTCTATAGATCCACGGGTTTAGGATGTCACTATGGGCAGAACATACAGGAACACTTGAAGATTGCTTCTTGCAACCAGAGAGCCTTGAATGTGTAAGAAGAATTAGAACAATGAGTGAAATGAACTGGATTCAGTTTGCAGCAAATGAAATAACAGAGATCAGAGGACATCTACTAAAATACCCAGTAGAAGTTGATCGAAGAGGAAAGATTCGACCCTTGCCTGGTTATGAAGAATTCCCCGATGTAGGAGGAAGAATAGTTGGATCATTCATTGCCATTCGGGAAAATCTAACCATATGATTGGTTCATTAATTGGATTATTCACTTTCTGCTGCTCACCATTTTTGAAGGAGATGAATGTAAAATTGTAAATTGGAAAGTATAGTAGAAGAAGAGTCACAATTTTGAAGTCCGTGGAAGAAACGTGATGCAATGTATAGTAAAAAATTCTTTCTGGTGATATATTTTTTTTATAGGATTTTGCTATGGAAAGGTAGAAATTTCAAAATCTTCACCTTTTCTCTCTATCTCTCTCCTCTATGGCATCTATTTCCATTAAAAGAAAAAAATAGAATGAAGAGGGAGATAGATTCAAAAAATATATATATATTTAAGAACTCTAAGTCTCTAACTCTCCATAGCTAATCCTATTTTGTAACTAATAAATTATGCGGTTTGTGGATGTCCTTAGGCTAGCTGATGTCTTTGAGGGCTTGTTGTGTACTTGTGTACATGGTTAGAATAGGATGAGTGAGTTTCTGATAAGTTTCTTCAGTCAAATTTTTCTTTAGAAACAATTCCTGTATTTCAAGCAAATAACATTTTAGGTGCATCCCTTGTGAATTAGCAAAGGGATTGGAAAGTGAAAGTTCAGTTTTTATTTTTCTTCACCGTGGGAGGATTACTTATGCTTAAATGCTCTAGCGCATTTAGGAAATTATCCAGATATAATCTTTTTTTTTTTAATTTTCATTTGTTCAATATGGATTTATTTTGAGCTTCCAATAATACCAAAATTGATATTTATATTTTATTATAAGTATATATCACATAGATGAAAAACTAAAATATATATGTTCTAGTCAAATTTAATTTTCTAAAAATTTTAATTTTTTATTAACTTTATATTTTATAAGTTTAATATCTATTTGAAAAAGCTTACATTAGTTGTATGATGATTACATTTGATATATGATTGTCATTCAAACTCCAATGAAAACAATTCTTATTGAGTAAAATAACTTTCCGGTCCCTGATTTATGCACTCGCTGACAGATAGGTCCCTGAATTTTACCCATTGTACTAACCGGTCTCCGAATTTTGCAAACGCTGCACTAATTGGTCCCTCCGTCATATTGTCGTTACAAAAAAGCTGACGTGGCCATAACGGACGCTGATGTGTCCCGTTATGCGCTGACGTGTCCCGTTATGGCCACGTCAGCACCCGTTATGTTTTTTTTTTTTAAAAAAAAGAGCTGCTACGTCATAAAATAGTGACACATCAGTATTTCCTCATTGTACTTATAGGTCCCTGACCCATTTTTATTCCATTATTCTCAATTCCCCCTCTTTTTCATCATTTTCATTCATTTTAGTCCCAAATCCTCAAAATAAAATTATAAAGTGTCCCAAAACTTTTCCAAACATTCCAATTTAGTCCTTAAAAATATTTAAAACCCTAAACTCTAAAACCCCAAACCCTAAAACCCCAAAATCTAAAACTTCAAACCCTAAACTCTAAAAAAAAGTCTGAGTTGAACAATTAGGCCCTTGACCCATCTTTATTTATATTATTCTCAATTCCCCCTCTTTTTTCTCATCTTCATTCATTTTAGTCCCAAATTTTCAAAATAAAATTGTAAAGTGTCCCAAAACTCTTTCAAACATTCCAATTTAGTCCTTAAAAATATTAAAAACCCTAAACACTAAACCTTAAAATCCCAAACCCTAAACCCTAAACCCTAAAAAAAAAATTTAGTTCAACAATTAGGTCCTTGACCCATTTTTATTCTATTATTCTCAATTCCCCCTTTTTTTCAACATCTTCATTCATTTTAGTCCAAAATCCTCAAAATAAAATTGTGAAGTGTTACTAAACTCTTCCAAACATTCTAATTTAATCTTTAAAAATATTAAAAACCCTAAACCCTAAAACTCTAAACCCCTAATCTCTAAACTCTAAACTCTAAATCCTAAACCTTAAAAAAATTACACATCACCAGAAATTTACAAAAATTACACATCACAATTTTTTACGCATCATCATAATCTTCATCACAACTAAGCATCATCATCAGGCACAGCGTCGTCATCTTCTTCCCCAATTTGGATTTCCCCATCCTTCCAATACTCTACATTCATCTTTCCCATGTATAAATGCAACACAACACTTTATTACGAACCAAGAATTGGATTTCAATGAAGCGGCTCTCGTGGCTTTCTTTCCTTCTTTAGAATAGCCCTTTTCTTTGAAAGTAGTCCCAGAGCAGAGGTGTGGACTAAAGGAATAGCACAAGCGCTATCTAAGGATAGTTTCATTCCTTCCCTAAGGATGGTTTCAATCAATCCCTAGAGGTCTCTGGATGCACATTACTGAAGAACCGTCAACCTAATATCAACTGGAAAGCTCGTAAAATGAGCTAGTTCATAAATAGAGTTTAACCTTTTCAGTAGTCAACTACCCGGAATGGTTACCGGGAAAAAGCGTGCTGACTAAGCGTCGAATCATGGCCACCTTCCTTTTTGAGTGAAGGTGAAAGATGAATGTAGAGTATTGGAAGGATGGTGAAATCCAAATTGGGGAAGAAGATGACGACGTTGTGCCTGATGATGATGCTTAGTTGTGAGGCACCGGATCCTCTGCCGTACCGCACGGCGTGCGGTGCGGCAGAGGCCAATAGGGAAGCGCCACGTGGCGCCACGTGTGCAGGCGCGCCCACGTGGCGCTTCCCTATTGGTCCCTGCCGCACCGCACGCCGTGCGGTACGGCAGAGGATCCGGTGCCTCACAACTAAGCATCATCATCAGGCACAACGTCGTCATCTTCTTCCCCAATTTGGATTTCACCATCCTTCCAATACTCTACATTCATCTTTCACCTTCACTCAAAAAGGAAGGTGGCCATGATTCGACGCTTAGTCAGCACGCTTTTTCCCGGTAACCATTCCGGGTAGTTGACTACTGAAAAGGTTAAACTCTATTTATGAACTAGCTCATTTTACGAGCTTTCCAGTTGATATTAGGTTGACGGTTCTTCAGTAATGTGCATCCAGAGACCTCTAGGGATTGATTGAAACCATCCTTAGGGAAGGAATGAAACTATCCTTAGATAGCGCTTGTGCTATTCCTTTAGTCCACACCTCTGCTCTGGGACTACTTTCAAAGAAAAGGGCTATTCTAAAGAAGGAAAGAAAGCCACGAGAGCCGCTTCATTGAAATCCAATTCTTGGTTCGTAATAAAGTGTTGTGTTGCATTTATACATGGGAAAGATGAATGTAGAGTATTGGAAGGATGGGGAAATCCAAATTGGGGAAGAAGATGACGACGCTGTGCCTNTAACAGGTGCTGACGTGACCATAACGGGACACGTTAGCGCATAACGGGACACATCAGCGTCCGTTATGGCCACGTCAGCTTTTTTGTAACGACAATATGACGGAGGGACCAATTGATGCAGCGTTTGCAAAATTCGAGGACCGGCTAGTACAATGGGTAAAATTCAGGGACCTATCTGTCAGCGAGTGCATAAATCAGGGACCGGAAAGTTATTTTACTCAATTCTTATTAGTCATTTCATTTGCAACTCAATTTTTATCTCTATCAAATATGTTTGGCAATTAGGAGAGTGAAAGAAAAGAAAAGATTGGAAGGGAAGGGAAGGAAAAGGGAAGGGAAGTCCCTCCATATCTCTTCTTGTTTGAGTATTAATACCTTTTAAAAAAAATTCTAATTTAAAATGTTTGAAATTTGTAAGAAGAGTTTTAAATTTCATCAAAAAGAAAAAGAAATTTATAAAAAGAGGAGGAGAATAAAAGATTAAATTAAATATTAATCCCCCATTATTTCTCCTTTCATTCTAGGAAAGAGCTCCAATTCTTTCCGGACTTTTTTATTCATCCTCCTTAATTCTTAATCCAAAAATATTAATAATATCATTAAAATTTGAAATATTTTTCCTTCATTTATTTCTCGGTCAAAGTGCACTTTTGATCTCATAATTTTTCTCAGGTCTCAATTTGGTCTTATAACTTTTTTTGTTGCACTTTTGATCCCATATCTTTGCAAAAAGTTGTAAATTTGGTCCCGTATCACTTATAGTCTCATATCTTTTGACCAGGTTGCAGAATTGGTCTCATATCTTTGCAAAAAGTTTCACCACCATTCCCACTTGATTTAAATATATTGGACCAATTTTGTACTTGACCTAAAGATATGAGACCAATTCTACCACTTGACTAAAAGATATAAAACCAATTCTGCAACATAACCCAAAGATATGAGACCAAAAGTGTAACACGGGACCAAATCTGCAACTTGAACAAAAAATATGGGACCAAAAGTGCAACAAACAAAGTTATGGGACTAAAAATGCATTTTCGCCTTTATTTCTCTATCCATTTGAAAAAAAAGTTCACGGCTAGCTAATCTCTAGTCACTCACTCAATGCGAATTGCGAACGATCTTAAACCCTAATGTTCCTCCGAACCCTTCTCACCCGCCAAAATTCGTCTACAATTTCATTCACCTACACGCGCCTCACGCGCCGCCTCTCCTCCGCCTCGAAGCTCCATGATCGCTACTCTTTCGAGCCACCGGCGTCCCTTTCCCCTGCATCCCAAAACCCTAATGACACCATCACAAAACCTAAGAAAAAGCAGAAACCTCAATATCGCCCTCCTTCGTCGCTTGATAGAACTGGGCTGAAACCAGTGCGTTCGGAATTGCCTTTCGATTTTCGATATAGCTACACGGAAAGCAGCCCCACAGTGAGGCCAATTGGGCTCAGGGAGCCCAAGTACTCGCCGTTTGGACCCGGAAGGCTCGATCGGCGATGGACAGGTGTTTGTGCTCCGGCGGTGGATCCGAAGGTGAAGTCCTTGGAGGGAGAAGAAGATCCGAAGATGGTGGAGAAGAGGATGAATAAGAGAGAGTTTATTCAAGGCAAACCTCTTACTGCGGCTGAGAGGAAGGTACTGGTTTTGCAATGTGAAAGGGGAAAAACTAAGAGACAAATAAACTTGGGTAAGAGCTTATTATGTCTGCTTGGTAGAAAAAAGCTAGATTTTACAATGCTGGACATTGAGTTATGCTGTGAATTTGGCAGTAGAATTCGTAATTGGATCAGTTATGAAGGTCACTATGAGAGCTTAATGTTCTAACCTTTTTAGTAGGTTCTCTCGGTGCTGGTGAGAGACGCACATATATTGATAGCTTCGTGTTAAAACTATATTGCGTTTATCAGTTGAAAGATTATTGTGAGCATGAAAATGAGGAGTACAGCCAAGAGGCGAATTAGGCCTTCTGCAGACAATTGTTTTTTTTTTTTAAATCCAATTATGACATTATGTTCTCCTGTGCATCTTTCACTCACAGAATTTCCTGGCAGACATGTCTGAACAAAATTGTTGGTTTCTTTTTTTGGTGTAGTCAGCTTGCCAAGGCATATATTTCCCTTTCCTTTGCTGGTATTGACAAATAGAATTGAACCTGAGATGTTAAATGGAGTTGCGTTTTTATTAATTAACTGTGATTTAGAACAAGACACTAAATAAATCAAGCAACAGCTGTCCTTTAACATTGTTTTAATGACAGAATCTGTCTTTTTTGGGTTGCAGGGAGGGATGGTTTGACTCACAACATGTTAAATGATATTCACAATCATTGGAAACATGCTGAAGCGGTTAGGATTAAATGCATGGGTGTTCCAACTGTGGACATGAAAAATGTTTGCGCCCAGCTGGAGGTATATATCTTGCTAAAGAATTCTACGTCTTTCTTATGCCAACATTGCATTTGGGATTGACTACATCCTGTTCTGGTCCGTGATTCCGTGTGAAACATACCAGTCCTATAATGCTTTGTTGTTTCTGTCTGATGATTGTATTCCTCAGGCTTTTGTTTTTCTGGTGGAAGTGTAGCTTAGAAGCTGTTGTCATTCTTATATTCTAACTAAACTGATTATGCAAACATTAAAGCTATTTGCATCCTGCCTTTTGCAGGACAAAACATTTGGAAAGATCATTAATAGACATGGAGGTACCCTTGTATTATTTAGAGGAAGGAATTATAAACCAAAGAAGAGGCCTGTAATACCTCTGATGTTGTGGAGACCGCATGAACCCATATATCCCAGACTGATTAAGACAACAATTGAAGGTTTAAGCATTGAGGAAACAAAGGAAATGAGGAAGAGAGGATTAGCTGTCCCTGCTTTGACAAAGCTTGGTAAGTTCTATTTGTATTTTCTATTTTATGTAACTAATTTGTGTTTTTACAGTTTGTTGACTCTAAAGTGAATTGCAGCCAAAAATGGTTACTATGGTAGTTTGGTACCCATGGTCAGAGATGCTTTTCTCTCTTGTGAGTTGGTTCGGATAGACTGCCAGGGCCTTGAGAAGAGTGATTACAAGAAAATTGGATGCAAACTTCGGGTAAAGATTAATTCCTCTTACAGTTCTAACTAGGTTCCTATTTGTGAGTTTTATTACACTATCCATGTGATGTGATGTTCTCTTTTTGATATTTTTTATCTTGTGTTGCATTAATGAAATACAAAACTTCTTTTTTGGACTTGGGTTGTTATGGGACAAATGAATTGGCAAATCATTAGGAGGTTTAGTTGTAATATCAGTCAATTGATTAAAAATGTGTAGTTTTAATTTTTCCAGTAAAAGAGAACCTTAAACAAAGCTTCTTCATGGAGGATATTCAGCATATGCTAGCAGACCCTCTAAATCGATGGCAGATTTCCAGAATGAAGCACAACATCAAGATGAAAGATATATGGCCTTGGATTGATAGTTACATTGTAGGAACTTGTTGCTCTATGTAATTTTTCTTCTGTTTTTCTCTGTTTCTTTCAATTCAAAAAAAAAAAAAACAAAGCTTCTTCGCACAAAGTTAGGAACTTCTACTGGTGCAGTGGTGCCATCTTGGAACGATGATCTGGATTTGAGCTGCTGAAGCTTGGTGGCTCATCAGCCAGCTTCAACAAACATAGATGGTTATATACAATTGCTTGACTTGGTTTTCGGCTCAAGTGGAAGATTTCCCTAGGGATAAAACTGTTGGGAAGGAAAGTTTCTATAGAAGTTTTCTTAGTTGGGAATAATGTATTTTCCTTTTATAAAAAAAAAAAAAAAAACTCTACATAGGCCTACATCATCTTGTTATTATAATACACTATTTACTCCCTGTCATTTACCTTTCAAACTGTTCGCTGAAAAGATTTGATTCTGACTTCCAACTTAACCCTTTAGCTCTGTGCCATAAGTTGCTCATTGTCAAATAATCTCGTTTTATTAATGCAGGATCTGGTGCCTTGTATTCTGGTGACATTTGAAAAAGAACAGATTGTGGTTTGGAGAGGAAACAATTATAAGGCTTCCGAGGATCGGTACTTTCTTCCTGATCGAGAATTATTTGATGATTTTGATGGTCACTCAATCTCTGGTGAAGAGGCAGATGATAAGCTTGATAGTAGCTGCTTATGAGACTACTATAGTCTGCTGTAACTTTGAGGTTTTGTCTTTTCGAATGCACATATTGGCCACGAATCAGAAGTTCCTTTTAAGATTGGATTCTAGTATTATCTGTAAAGATAGTTGGCGAAAGAGGAACATTCAAGATGATGTCAAAACGTCGATGCTTTAGTCTGGTTTGTGTTGAACTATTGTGACTCAAAAGCAGTTTTTTTCCTCACAAATATCTTCCACGGGAGGTAATTTTGTTCGAGACATTATCAGGTACTAAATGTGGGCATCTTTCTCAACGAGGATTCGAATTTGAGTTTACCACATTGTAGCAATTCTGAGTTTATGACCCCCTTTGGGCTTTTACTAGTGGTGACAAGCAATCTGGTAGAGATATAGACAAAGCAGTCAGTTAGCTACTAATGATAGGTTATATATGCTTGCACATACGCTCTGTTATATGATTCCCACATTCCTTGTGATTTGTAAATTTCTATGGTGATGAAAGCTACTCTTCCTTGGGATTTTAGATACGAAATTGTTAATTTATTTCCCACTAGGACTTCAGAAGGCCAAACATGGAATTGGAAAGGCCATCCTGAAGACTTTCTGGTGAAAATATGGTTGACTTTGCCTTTCAATCCAATTCTTGTGACAATCTTAGAACAGATTTGACTTTGAGATATCATATTTGATTCATCACTCTATGTTGTATGTATATGTTAACTTGGATTATGAAATTGAAAGGGGTGTTCTTCGTTATTCATCACTCTACTTGCCCCCTCACTGTGAAGAAAAGTGTAAATTATCATTCTTTCAAGACTTTATCAAATTATATTATTTTTTATTTGGAAATTACATTTAATTTTATTTTCTATAAATTAACATGACATTCTTTTGGTATAAAAGTAAATGACATTTTGTATATAACGAATTTGTGATTATATTTTTTTTAGCTATTATTTTGTGATTATATTTCTTTAATAGTAATAAATAACATTATTAATTAATGGTTAAAGTTCACTTTTTGGTTTCATAATTTTTGCTCAGATTTCAATTTAGTTTTATAACTTTTTCTGTTACAATTTTTGTTTCATATTTTTTGTTCAAGTTGTAAATTTGGTCTCGTATCACTTTTGGTCTCATATATTTTAGTCACGTTATAGAATTGATCTTATATCTTTGTAAATAGTTCTACCGCCAGCCCCACTTAATTGAAAGATATGAGACTAATTTTGCACCTAGCCTTAAGATGAGGTTATTTCTATAATCTAGTCAAAAAATATGAGACTAATTTTACAATCTGACCTAAAGATATAAGACTAAAAGTGCAACACAAGATCAAATATGCAACATGATTAAAAGATATGAGACTAAAAGTACAAAACAAAAATTATAAAATTAAATTGAGGCGCGAACAAATATTATAGTCCAAAAGCGTACTTAAGCCTCAATTAAATATCTATTATTAGATTTTTAGTCAAAATAAAAAATGGAAATAACCAGTATGATTTCGGTAAAAGTTAGTGTAACTTTTTCAAAATAAAAAACTGGGATGCCACTAAGTTAAAGTGTCATAATATATTTCTTAAAAAATAAGTTTCATAATCTGATTACAAGTTGGGACGGCTATGTGCTTTATTTTTTAAAAAAAATTTAATAAATCTTGAATCTATCATTCAACAAAAATTTTAAATGAACCAAGCTTAATTAGTCTAGTGGTTAAACTTATTATATCGCTTAAGTAAGTGTCGGAAGTTCAAATATTGCCTTATTAGCAATCAATTAACTAGTGTCAGACTCTTAAATGAAGCACAAATTCACAAAAAATTAATCATTGGCCTATTGGGATAGAGATATGGAATTAAGTATTAAAACTCCATCAGACTTCAATTATTATTATTCACTCATACAGACTTTTAGGTGCGTCGGATCATAAAAGAAGCACATACTTAATAACAAAAATAAACAGAGAAATGATTATGTTAAATATTACCGAAGATATATAATTAAATCATGCATAATATAGGTGCAGTCTAAATGTTACTTATTAGAGGTTCCTAATAAAAGCATGATATCAGAATTTCCTTTTTTAAATAGCCCAACCATATCTTGTTAAACTATAGAAAAATCTTACATGTGATATTTTCGTAAAAAAAGTTTTAACGATAAACCGTGTGAAATTGATCTTAAATCTTATTCTTTATATATTGACCAATAAATTACTTTCCATGTGTTCTTAGAATTATTTTTGACCATATAAAATTTAGTCTATCATTTCATTTTTTTCTTAATTTTCAAGCCATAAATTCAAATGTTTATACAATATACATCAATGATGGTGATGTCCATGCTTGTTGTCCAGATTTTATGCACTTTGCCTTTCAAAGCGACAAGAAAGAAAGTAAATAAATGTGCCTTCGGGGACATCCAATAAAATTGGAAGAAAGTAAATAATAAATGATTAAATTTATATAACGATTTTTTTTCATCATTAACAATAATGAAGAAAAATATCTGATTGTAAATATGTAAATAAAAATTTAATGATTGGTCTTGAAAAATGGTATATTTTTTAATTAAATAAAAGTTATAAAATTATAAAATATAGTCTGTAAAATGTAAAATTATAATTAATTTAATTTTTATTACAATATTAATTTAAATTTAAAGATAAATAATTTTTTTAACATCAATTATTATATATTATATTAACAAAATTAAAACATATCAAATTAATTATTAAGTTTCGATTAATATTTTTGATAAAATAACTTAATTGATTGTAATGAAGATTAAATTTTATTATTTTATAATGAAAATATTAAAAAACAAATTGTATAAACTTTTTTAAGCATTCAAGAAATCGAATTATGAAAGTCAAAACTCAGGAAAGAAAAATATAGTAATTTGTGAATTTTAAACTTTTTTAAGCATTCAAAAAATCTAAAGCATGTGACTTGATCACTTTATGAATTTTTTTAATAATAAAATAGATCGAAAGACATGTGGAGGGGTATGATGGATGATACGTTACATCGTAATTTGTGAAGCTTACAGGCTTACAGCCTCATACAGTCATACTATTTAGCTTTTTGGTGAAAGTGTATTTTTGATCCTATATATTTTGCTCTGGTCTCAATTTGGTCTCATATTTTCTTGTTGCACTTTTGGTCCTATATCTTTTATTCAGGTTTCAATTTGGTTTCTGTATATTTTTTGTAGCACTTTTGATCTCATATTTTTTACTCAGGTTTCAATTTGATCTTGTATCTATTTTATTGCCCTTGTGGTCCTATATCTTTTGGTGAGGTTGCAGATTTTGTCTCATATCTCTTGTTCAATTTGCAGAATTATTCTCATATTTTTGCAAAAAGATTCCATGTTACGAGATTAACAATGAAATTTTTTATAAAGATATGGTACCAAATCTGCAACATAAAAAGATATGAGACCAATTCTGTATATAACCAAAAGATATAAAACCAAAAGTGCAAAAAAAGAAAAATACGAGATCAAATTGAGACTTGAGCAAAAGATATGAGATCAATAGTGTACTTTAACTTAGTTTATATATATATTTTTAGTCAAAGTGAACTTTTGGTCTCACAACTTTTGTTCAGGTCTCAATTTGGACCCATAACTTTTTTTTGTTACACTTTTGGTCTCATATCTTTTGCTAAGATTGCAGATTTGGTTTCGTATTGCACTTTTGATCCCATATCTTTGGGTCAGGTTTCAGAACTGATCTCATCTTTTAATCAAGTGCAAAATTAATCTCATATCTTTGGGTTAGGTGGGATTGCAAGTAGAAGTTTTGCGAAGATATAAGATCAATTCTGTAACTTGACCAAAAGATATGAGACCAAAAGTGATACGGGACCAAATCTGCAACCTGAGCAAAAGATATGGGATCAAAAGTGCAAAAAAAAATTATGGAACCAAATTGAGACCTGAGTAAACATTATGGGACCAAAAGTGCACTTTGACCTATGTTTTGTTTTCTTACCACCTCAACAAATTCATATAAATAATTAAACAATTATTTTTGCAAAAGATTTCACGTTACGGGATTAACGGTGAAATTTTTTATAAAGATGTGGTACCAAATCTGTAACATAAAAAATATGAGACCAATTCTATATATAACCAAAAGCTATAAGACAAAAAATGTAAAAAAAGAAAGATACAGAACTAAATTGAGACTTGAGCAAAAGATACGAGACCAATAGTGCACTTTAACTTAGTTTATATATATATTTTTAGTTGAAGTGAACTTCTGGTCTCACAACTTTTGTTCAGGTCTCAATTTGGACCCAAAATTTTCTTTGTTATACTTTTGGTCCCATATTTTTTGCTAAGATTGCAGATTTGGTTTCGTATTACACTTTTGGTCCCATATCTTTGGGTCGGGTTTCAAAACTGGTCTCATATCTTTTTTTTGGTAAAGTGGTCTCATACCTTTTGATCAAGTGCAAAATTAATCTCATATCTTTAGATTAGGTGAGATTGAAAGTGGAATTTTTGCAAATATATAAGATCAATACTGTAACCTGACCAAAAGATATGAGAGCAAAAGTGATACGGGACCAAATCTGCACCTGAGCAAAGATATGAGACTAAAAGTGGAACAAAAAAAGTTATGGGACCAAATTGAGACCTGAGTAAACATTATGGAACCAAAAGTACACTTTGACCTATAATTTGTTTTTCTTACAGCCTCAACAAATTAACATAAATAATTAAATAATTAAATATGGTATATAAATATCCCCTCCACACAAATTCTACAAGTACGTAATATTCGATTTCCAGCTACCTTTCCCTTCTCTGTTTTTTCCATTTCTGTATTCTGTATAGCTTTTTCTTCTTCTTCTTCTTCTTCTTCTTCTTCTTCTTCTTCTTCTTCCATCCATTCCAACAATGGCGGACCAAAGCATCGCCACCCCTCTCCTCTCTTCACACTCCTCCGATCAGGTGGTTCTGACGGTGCCCGATGACGATTCCGAACGCTCATCATCCCAATCGGAAGCCGGAAATCACATTATTCACCACCATCGCCATCACCATCATCATCATCATCACGATCCGTATCGGTCGAGCAGCGAAACCCTAGTTGGCTCTTGCAATCCGTTTCGGTCGCTAGGGTGCGAGGATTTGTACGTTTCTCCGCCCACGACGGTGGACCCGTTCCGCAACAATACGCCGGACATTGACGGGCCCTACGAGTGGCTGAAGATCATCGTCTGCTTGCCGATTGCTTTGGTTCGTCTAATTATCTTCGGCCTCGCCTTGCTTGTTGGTTATGTCGCTACGAAATTGGCTCTTGAAGGATGGAAGGATAAGCAGAATCCGATGCCTAGATGGAGATGCAGGCTCATGTGGATCACCAGATTGTGTGCCCGCTGTATTCTCTTTTCTTTCGGGTATGTTGGATCGATTTGCAATTTAGACTAAATTATAGTGTCCGAAAAGTAAAATTACAGTCAATTGAATCGTTTTTATCCCTGATTAGATTTTAGATTTTATTGGAAATTTAATTTAGACTAAATATTCGTGTCTGAAAAATAAAATTATAATGGACTTAGTCATTTTTATTGCGTATCAGATTTTAGATTTCATTGATAATTTAATTTAGACTAAATTCAAGTAGTGTCTGAAAAATAAAATTATCAAGTTTAGTTAGTCCCAAAATCAACTTACAATCAATTTAGTCACTGCCACGTCTTGATTAAATTTTATAATTTTATTTTCTAAGGATTCAATCAAGAAATTTTTCATTTCTTAAGATTTAATTATTAATTAGTTCTTTCTTTAATTTATTTATTTGATTTGGTAATGGTGCAGATAATCACGATCGTTTCTGTATAGTATAACCATGATATAAATTTACTAAAACAGTACTGAATGAAGCATGCAAACCTACATGATTTGTTGAACCAGAAAAATTCCAAATTTTATCTTTACTTATCAAAACCTTAACACCTTAACACCAAATATGCTGAATGGAGGCTAGTTTTCTACAATAGAATGATGTAGGCATCTAGCCCTCTAGAATTGGCTACTACTACTTAGTTATTGAAGTTATGAATCTGATACTAACACCAGATTCATGAATAATTGCATTTTTTTGCTAAATGGCACTTTAGTGGTAGCTATTATCCTCAGCCACCCGAATTTTGTATTAGATTAAGGATTACCTTATTGAGAGCTATGACCTAAGCTGAAAATCATGTTAAGCATCTCTAAATGTACTATTTATAACTAGCTGTTGTTATATCCCTGTCATCTAATATCACGTCATTTGTATCTATTTACCATACCTAGAAAATTCTTGAATAGCATTGTAAATAAATAGTGAAGCTTGTTCATTAAACAAGCCCAAATATGAACTTCTATTGTATGAAAGTGAAATAGAGAATCAAAGCACTGACATTTATTGTATGAAAGTG
Organism: Chamaecrista fasciculata; assembly: GCA_003254925.1. Lineage (NCBI taxonomy): Eukaryota > Viridiplantae > Streptophyta > Magnoliopsida > Fabales > Fabaceae > Chamaecrista > Chamaecrista fasciculata. Next base: position 217,694 of record QANZ01036151.1, read on the forward strand.
AAATTCTTCATTCGATACCATGTGCTGTTATGTTTAATGTTTACAGAGGAAAGTGTGAGAGAACTGATTCTGCTGTTATGTTTAATGTTTACAGAGGAAAGTGTGAGAGAACTGATTCTGCTATTTTTTCGGGACTTTCATTGTGTAATTGAAGAGATGTTGAAACATAAGAGGGAGGGTGAAAAGATTGAAAGAAACAAAAACAATAGCCTTAAATGTTTAATGAGTAAAGTAAAACCTCAGCTAGATTTTTTTTTTCTTTTTGTTTTTTTTTTTTTGGAATATCTGCCAGGTATTCTCTTGCTTTGCCACCTCATACGAACATATGCTCGCATTTAAGAATTCATGCATTCATAGGGTGTTAATTCATATCCTTTCTAATCTATCTTCAGATGTTGTAAAAGTCTAGGAGTTATGAAATTTGAAATTACTATCCTCTAACAATAACCTGCTTTAATAATAATAATAATAGTAATGATTATTATTATTATTATTATTATTATTATTATTAAATATAGCACTTAAATTGGTTCTGAAGCCAGGGTTTAATTAATTTTTAGTCCTCTTCTATCTTTTGCAGTTATCAATGGATAAAACGGAAGGGTAGACCCGCCCCAAGGGAAACTGCTCCAATTATTGTATCTAATCATGTATCATATATTGAGCCTATCTTTTATTTCTACGAATTGTTTCCCACCATTGTGGCATCAGAGTCTCATGACTCTATACCTTTTGTTGGCACCATTATCAGAGCAATGCAGGTAATTTGATTTTCTGTCCTCTTGTTGTATGCTCACTCAGTCACTTGCATATATAAGATATCAACTGGTCCATATTTGTAGTCCAATGAGAACTGGTTAGTCAAACTGGATACCTGTCTTCTCTCTCATTTGGTTTGATCCCTCAAACTAATCTGAGCAAAACCTTTCTTTGTGTGTCCATTGACCCCATAGGCAGAGACAGAAAGAGAGAGTCCTAGTTTAATCATGGTTGAACTGTAAAACCTAAAACCTCACCTTACAATGGTTGATGGTTCAATGATGTGGTCAGTTCTCAAAAAATTCATATTAATACACGCTTTTATATTTTCAGGTAGTGTATGTCAATAGGTTCTCACCATCATCAAGGAAAGCGGCTGTCAAAGAAATAAAGGTAGAAGGTTTCTATCAGTTTGCTCGTCCTTATTTGATTCATAATTATGAAGTTTTTTTCGGCTCTCTTTATTAATATAGTTTTCTAAGGCATAACATCTATTCAGGCCTAAATTTACTTTCTTTTTTTTCATCTCTCTCTGTTACGGTCTAACAGTTTGGCACCATTACCTTTTGGATATCCTCTTCCCTCAGTAGTTTCACAACATCATCTGTGATATGTCACCTTTAACGCCATTATTTATGCAACAAATTTCTGCCAAATTTTCTTTTAAAATAATGTATTCTAATGTAGGAAGGATTTATTTTATTAAGACTAGGACTGAGTTCTGGAAGCTTCCATTTATGTACAGGTAATTAATAGTTTAATACTAACTGTTGTAAACTTGTAATTTAAAGGATTGAAGTAGGAGTTGTATGAGTGGTATCAAAATGTTGTAGGTTGCTATGTACAGCATTAAGTTTGTTTAAGGATTGTGCATACGGCAAAACTACTAGCTTCTGATATTGAAGTATGGAGATCAACAAAAAGATATCAGAGTTAATAGAACCATTAAGACCGAATTATAGATTAATTTCAGGCTTGATATTGTTTTAGATACATTACATTTTATCAATTTATAAGCTATTTGATACAGAAATCTGCTTTTAAGGATTTGAATAACAGAGACGGGCTTCTTGCGATAGATTTCCTCAAGTACTATTGTTTCCAGAGGGAACAACAACAAACGGAAGGAATCTTATCTCCTTTCAACTTGGTGCATTTATTCCTGGTTACCCCATCCAGCCTGTCATAGTTCGCTATCCTCATGTGCACTTCGACCAGTCATGGTAGGGAACTCTTTATAAGTATGCTGTCATTATTAATGTTTCAACAGGGGTCTTATCCCTCCTTGTTTTGTACGGTTGTGCAATTTTGCTTAGGGGTAATGTTTCTCTGGGAAAGCTCATGTTCAGGATGTTCACTCAGTTTCACAATTTCTTTGAGGTATAGTCCCCCATAGATTGGTTTCCTTAGTGGTGGTTTTATTTTTTATTATTTTTTTTAGGGGAGTGGGGTGGGAAGGTGATTGGTATTATTGGCAAGCTTGTTCTCAAAATAATTTAGAGCATTCATTTCATCATTTGAATAAACAGGTAGAATACCTTCCGGTCATTTGTCCTCTGGATGACAAAAAGGAAACTGCTTCACAATTTTGTGAGAAGGTGACTCTTAGTTTTGCATCATTTAATATTTCTTATAGGGTGTTCTTATTTGTCCTTTCCTTTTATTTTTTCCATCTATGAAATTTTTGTTATTTGACATTTGGATTGGACTGAGGAGAAATTTTGCTGTGTTTTTGTTCCTGAGAATCTCTTCCTCTAAGTCTAAGTGCTTATTGTTAAACAATAAAATTTGTTTACTGGTCATCAATTCCATCACATGCTTGTTGTGAAGTAGGAAGTAATTATATTTTTTCATTATTTTTCCTTTATATATAATAGAGGGTGAGCCTTGGCGTAACGATAAGGTTGCTGCCATGTGACCTAAAGGTCATGTGGAAACAGCCTCTCTGTAAAGCAAGGGTAAGACTGAGTACATATGACCTTCCCCAGACCCCATCTGGTGGGAGCCTCATGCACTGGGCCACCCTTTTTTGTTTCTTCCTTTATACATAATCTCATTTATGAGTTAGTATTGGACTATAATTTTGCTGGATAAGTTGCTGAATTTAGATTATTTCTTATTTGTTGTTCCACCACCATTAATTGATGACTAGTAAGTAGTAACAATTCACACCTGGACAAATGCAGACCAGCTGTGCTATGGCAACGTCACTGAATACTGTGCAAACAGGACATTCTTATGGAGATTTAATGCTTTATACAAAAGCACATGAGGCAAAACAGGTGCAATTCTTGATTGTTGGTTACTTTTTTGGCAAAATATCTTCATCCTCATTTCCTTTGAGATCTTCAAATTTGTTTGTTCTTTCATTGTATAATTGGTTAATTTAACACTCAGTTTATATGCTAATCAGCATTTGTAGATCATCTTATCTCACATGTTACATTAATTCGGGTGTTAGATGAGTAGTCAATTATTTCCCAATTCATTAAACATCACCTGAAATCCTGGATGTAGAGTGCTGCATATTTGAACAACAAAATTTGAAACATTGTTATAGCTATAATTTATGCAAAATCTATGAAGCAGTGTAGCATATAGGAATAGCTGGAAAAATCACTTGGAATACAATCGAGGTAGAGCATTAGACAATATAACAATATGCCTTTGACTTCTCTTTGGTTAAATTCTTTCTGCTTGTGATCAAACCCTCTCCCTGCCCCTAAAGGCAAAAATAAAAAGTCAAACAAACAAAAGCTATAAATGAAAGAACAATTACTGTTTATGATATCCCTAATTATTTTCCTCTTATGTTCAAAAACCACTTAATTACAATTTACTTATTTAGATCCAAATTTCAATTCATAATCCCTAAAACCACTTTTGCTATCCCTAAGTTTAACTTCAAAATTGCTATATCTACTTTCAAATCCACAGATTTCTCTCTAAAACCCAATATTCCAAAATTTTAATTTTAATAACATGGGCAAACTTTTGCTTTAATTAATTATTCCCTTTGCCAATGCCAACTCTACTTCCCCCTTGAAAATTCTATGGGTAATCAAGTTTTTAGGAGTAGAAAGGTATTTTGGTTTGCCGAACAATTCACAGGAAAAAGGGTTGTCATAGCCAAAGTTTAACACAAAATATGGTCATCTGTTTGTGCATTGTAGCGTATAATTTCTCTTA
>QANZ01036169.1:0-19923 GCA_003254925.1 Chamaecrista fasciculata
GTGTACGATGAACCCACGCGGATGAGTCCACCACATAGAATTGTCGCCGTCCCACCCGCCGACGGCCATACCACACCCCTCCCGGCCGGTACCTGGCCCAAAATACGCCACTTGGGCCGCCTCCAAATCTTCGACGTTGGCAAATTTGGAAGGCTCTGCTGGCGGCCCCACGGTCGCCCTGACTTCGGGGTTCCCAAATCGCTCCGCGGCGTCCCACGCCACCGCGTCGCGCGCCATGATCAGGCGCTCCCCCTCGTCCGCCGACCCACTCAGGGGACCCGTTGGCTCTTCCCTCAACATTGGGGGCTCTCCCTCTGAACAGTCGGAGAGCTCCAACACTTGCTCCTCCGACACCTCTACTGGCTCGTCTTCCACGTTCGATGGATGCGAGGTCGCCAGATCCATACCCCCCCTGTAGATAGTGAGAGCGCCCGCCCTTTCACTTGCTCTCCTTGCTAATAATCTGGCCGCCCGCTGCACCGTTTCCTCTAACGACTGCCGAACCTCTTCCAAATCTACAGAGCTACTGCCCTGTGTAGTGAAACTACTAACTCTACTCAGTTCTTCACCTTCTTCTAACTCCCTAATGACCACCATGGTCTCTAACACTCGCCAGAAAAGTCAAAACACAAGGGATTAGGAGGTACCTGAAGACATAGTACGTTTGGTTGTTAGATTGGAAGTCGAACAACTTGCGGCGCTCGCCTTGCTTATCAACTAAACACTCGTACCCTGGTAACCCTGCAAACAAGAAGGAAACATGTCATGACCGTACAACTGACGACCGCCTCACTCACATGTGACGCCCACCCCACAAACCCAGAAAACCCCAATCGTCACCTTCATCAGCAGGTACGAACACGATGAACATTCACCTGGAAAACCCAGAAAAACCCAGAAACTCAACAGACCCACACCCATTTTTTCGCTGCTTCTCACTCACAAACCCACCCTACAGCGAACGACAACCACCCTGTTCAGACACCCAACCCATTTCCGCCATCACCCGCGACGGCGGAACACCACCCAAACACACACGACCCATCAACTTCTACCAGATACAAACCCTAACCCAGCAAATACACTACAGATTCGACAGAAAATACTCACCAGAAAGCCTCGTGCTCGAACGATTCTCTTTCACGGTCACTTCTCTTCGTTTTCCGGCGGCGGTTCGACAACTCCGGCGACTGGACTCTTCGGTTTCCTCTCTTCTCTCTCCTCAAATCGCAGGGATGTGTAAAAGTGCGAAAGACACAACCTTTGGTCCTTTTATACCCTTGCGAGCGCGGCATACGAGGCGTTTTTGTTTTTCAAATTTCTGCCTCCCGGGTAGCGACACGTGTCCCTGACAAGACAACCCTACCTACCACTTGCCCGCCCGCCATGATCCACTGACTTTCCACTTTCCCGTGGAAGGCCGCCATTCCTACTATTTCCTCTGCGTGGGGGGACAAGTACTCCTGCACATTTTTGGGCGTTCGCCAGTAGACGCTTTTTCACTGCACAAGCACGGACCCCATCGCACGCCTTAAGTAACACTACGACGAACGCGCCCGTAGACTTCTTTAAGGAGGGACTTGTGATACATCACTATTTGGGCGTACGCCTAAACACCATGCCTCTTCCCCCCTCCGCACCCTTGCGAAGCGCCCTCGAGTCAATCGGGCGCCCTAAACACACTTGGGGGCGATCATGATCCATCCTGGGTCATGGCGCCCGTCCCCCAAACGACACGTGGCCACCCACGATCACCCTGCTCCGCAATCCACGCTACGGGAGATCGTGGGCTGCGAACCAACTCACCCACGATCTCCAGTTTCTAGGCGCCCGCCTGCAGACACAACACGCAATCACCCACGATTGCCGTGTTCCGCAAATCTCGGTCTCCACCATCTTCGCTGGTGGAGATCGTGTCCAGTACGTGGTCCGCCCCGCACGCTGACCACCTCTCTCCTCCCTGCTCTATAAATAGAGCCCATCTCACCAGTTCAAGGTTAGCTACTTCTTACACTCTAAAATTCTCTTACTCTCCTATCACTCTCTTACTAACTTGAGCGTCGGAGTACACTTCGCAGGGCCCCCCTGTGAAGCTTTTGCAGGTTTTTACTCAAGTCTTGGCTCTCGCAGCCCTCTCCGGTGAACTAGGTAAGTGCCAGTCATTTTCCAGTTTATCACGTACTATAAAAATATTTCTACATGATTATTAACAGTTTTTTATTAAAAATAAATGCATGAATTGATTTTTAATAATACATAGTTAAAGAAACTCTTAAAAAAATTAATTTTAAATTAAAAATTTTATGATTTAACCAAATACAACAATAATTATTTATGAAATTTTATAAATTACTCTAGAAAATAATTTAAACCAAAAAAATTTAACAATATTTATAAAAATCAAAATCTAAGGAAATAAAATTCCCCAAAATCATATTCTTGAGAATAAAACCTTATTTGTTATAATAATTTATAACAAATATACGGGTCACGGGTTAAACGAGTTCGTTTTTGGCGAGCCAGAAAAATCTTAACCCGACTCACTAATGGTGGGTTACGGGCCGGCCCACCAACCATATTATGTCACTTAATAATTTATAACATATGTACGGGCTACGCGGCCCACCACGGGTCACAGGTTTAACGGACCGGGTTAAATGAGTTCAGTTTTTGGCGAGCCAGAAAAATCTCAATGCGGCTCACTAATGGTGAGTTACGGGTCAGCCGACCAACCGACCTCTTTTTTTTATTATAATTATTTAATAAGAGAATGTATACTTTGATTATATGAGCATAAATATAATCAATTCTTTATTCATTATCTCCATTATCATATAATTAAAAAATAAATAAAGATTTATAAAATAAACTCATAAATTCATATAATTATATATACCTTTATGAAAAAATAACCAATAATAATATACACACTTGAAAAATAATAATGAATATCATTCAAAAATTGAGTAAGTGAACTAATTATAAATAAAAAATACATAGAAAAAATGAAAAAATAAATATTAAACTAGCCAAAACACAGGTTACACAAGCCTAATCACCAATTGGGTGGGTTAAACAGACCAAGCCAACAAATGGAAAAATATTAAACGAGCTAAAAATATTATAACCCAACCCACTTATTTGGTGGGTTAAACACCAGGTCGGCCAATTTTGACGACTCTTATTATGTATACCAAATTTCACACCTAAATTTATTCTCAATTAGATGCATAATTTAATTTCTTGCTGCATGACTTAAATAGCCATGAAGTACCACATGGCTCGGAAAATGTTACCATCTATTACCTTTTGCTAAAACTTTTCATCACTATTTTCTTTAAAAGTGTTATTTTAATTCCAAACAATATAATAATAATAATAAAAGGCGAAAAACTTTGTCTTACACCCTTACAAAATTTAAAAATGTACACTAGTTTTGAAAATATGATAAATGGAATAACAAGAAAAAGTGATATTTATAAACCCACGTATTAATTTAATCGTGTTGCCTTAAATGCGTGAATATATTTAGAAAACATTAAAGATTAAAACAAAAAAAAATATTAGAAAATAAAATGGAATTTTAGATAAAATTAGGGACTAAATAAGTTTTTGGCCAACTTAAAATATTAAAGAGATGAGAATGTTATTAACAGTGGGGAAAACATGCTATAAGATAAAATATCAGGGAGTAAATTGCTAGTTTTCATATAATATCGGAAATATCGCATTCATGAGGTTCTAGGTTATTCTTGGCCTTATTAAAACAACTTTACTAAAAGATCGTAGCAAGCGCCCACTGTTGGCCTCTAGGTTTTCACTTTCAAGCTTCGTGTCAACAATTTAGAGATTCTATCCATGGAAGGATATGATCACGATGAAGATGGCGATGAAGCTGACAAAGGGAGATTATGGATGGAAATCGCACATCAAATCAATGATACACCAAAAGTATGTCGATAATTTTATATATATTTAATTCAAATATTGTTCTAGTTTAAGCATAAAACTCTATTACTTTTATATATTAAATCAAACCCAAATTTCCAGCCCGGATTTTTTCAAGTTTGTGTTTACTTAGGTTTATCAACTATACATTGTCTAGTTCATCTCCTTTTGAGGGATGTAGGATTCTCAAATCCCTAATTCTAAAGAATGTGTATACATCTTATGTAATCCTAGTTGGGATTTTGAATAATTGTGAGGGTTTAGAGAATTTTGCTCTCCTTGAGCCTGTGGGATTCATTAATGTCCAAATCAACAATTCTAACTTGAAGACTTTGCAACTTCAAAGCCTTCAAGTTAATGAATCAGATAACTAATTCTGTTGAGTGCTTAGAGGTTTTGTGGCTTGATATTCTTGCTAGCTAGCCCTAACAATATGAAGATTTACTCCCTATGGCTTAAGGATTTCTATTGTTATAATAACTCAGTGCTTGGAATCATGCTTGCCATAGATAATGGAAAATATGCCATCCAATCATATGAAGTATTGGATTTGTATTATGAATTTTGGGTAAGCCTTCAAGCTATCAAGTAACGTGATGTATTCTCCTTTTACACACTCCTAGCTTTTTGTAAGCGCTAAGTATTACTTATATATGTGTGTAAATCTCTTTCTTTTTACTTCACAGGATCCTAGGCAAAACAACATCTGTTTAATTTTGACAAAATTGTCCGTCGACAATTTTGATTTGAATGACATAGGAGATTCTCTAGTACTTTCATCCTTCATTATTTATGCTGTGCTCCTGTTTGGATACCTTGGAAGTAACCTTGCCGGTAGGTGACTTTAACCTTGCTATTGATTCTATTATGTGTTTAATTTTTCTTTTGTAGCGTATACCCTTAATGATTTAGATTTAAGTTTGAGTAAGAATGATGAGGATGTCATTTGACTAAAATTTCAAAGGCAATTTAGTATAGTATCCTCCCACATTATATGCCCTTTAATTTTCTCTTATTTCTCCAATGTAGAACTTTAACTCAAGGCTTATCAGAGTCATCAAACTAAAATACCTCTCATGTTTTTATTATTTTTCCAATTTTTCATGTAACACTGCATATTATGTTTGTGACAATCCAATTTTTGTTGCTTTGACTTCATAGGTGTTACAGGGCCACAAAAGACTAGGACTTTAGGAGGCGTTTGGTACATGGATTGAAAAAATAGTCCCGGGATTATGAGCTTCGGACTAGAGTAATCCTGCGTTTGGTACGCGGATTGGAAAATTAGTCCCGGAAATATTGTATTCCCAGGAATAGCATAGTTTCCTAAAATAGCTATTTTTTAATCCCACCCTAGGGGTGGGATTAGTCTAATCCCATGACATAGAATTATTTTTCCCATCCAAAATGACTTTATTACCCCTAATTAATTTCTCTAATTAATTAATTCTTTCTCTACAAACCAGTGTCACTTTTCATCTTTGTCATTTTACAACTCTCTGTTAAGTGTGATTTTTTTAGACAATTTTATTATGTTGAGAATTATGGACATTGTGTTATGAAATAGTATTTTTCTCATGAATCTATTAATGTTATTTAAAAAATTTAATTATGATATAATTATTTCTTTATGATATAGTATTTTTCTCATGAATTTTTTTGAAGAATTTCTACATTTGATAAATAGTTGAGAATAAATTAAAAAGTTAAGGGTATATTTGTAAAAGTATTAAACATTCCCAAGAATATCAAAGTTGAACCAAACACAAGATTGAAACATTCCTGAGAATATTGCAAAATAATCTTAGGATTATTTTAACTCATCCAAACAGACATTTTTATAATCCTAAGAATCTTATTCTTGGGAATCACATTCCTGGAAATATGATTTCCGAGAATAAAAAAATAATCAGTGTACCAAACGCCCCCTTAGATTGTTAGGACTTGGGAGGTAGAGTCTTATATTTTAATTGTGTATTACAAACTATTCGTTTATGTTTGACATAATTAAAACAAAAGACACCTACCTCCTAATTCCTTTGTACATCCCATAAGAAGTAAACTAGGACACAGTTTGAGAAAAACTTGTTAGGAATGTCAAAATCTAAACCAATTAGGAAGAGCTTATATTTCACAATGTGATGAACCTATATTTGAATACCCACTTGTACGGTACTTTTATTTAATGTCTCATAGTATCTCAGACACGATTGTCTATAGTACAGTATTGTAATTAAACAATGTAATGAAATTAATATTTTAAAATTTAGAAATGTTTTATTTATAATTAAAAAAGTGATTTTTACTGGAAATATTTTTTAGTTGACTCCTTTTTAATCATTAGTTTATTTTGAAATTTAACAAAAATTTTGAAAGTAACTGATAAAACTTCTAATTTCAATTACTTAATATTACACACTCAATTTATTTAATTGTGTATTACATAAGCTAAGCTATTGTTTCAAGTGGCAGAAACTTCTCAGAGTTATAGGAACTTAGGAGGTAAAATTTTATATTTTAGTTTTTTTTAAATATACCTATAACTTATTTTGGGGTGACAACAATCTCACCCTTTATGATGTAGAACACAAGTTTTTATTGTGCGAATTATACTTGTTACTAGAAATTAGAATCAAAACCTTAAATATATTACATATTAAGTCACATCATATCCTTGTTTAATTTCTGGCCAAAAAAAAAATATCCTTGTTTAATTTTCCAATAGATAATCCCAACACACATGTTTTTAAGATTAAACTAATAATTTGATTCTTAAAAGATTGAAGTATGTAACTTATAGTCATTAAAAAATTAAAATGATATACTTTTTAGTTCATTAAAATGACTAATAAATATATTATTTTGATTGTTCAAGAACTAAATTGTGTATTTTAATATTTTAATATTTATTTTGTTGTACATGCAGCTCCTTTCTCATCCAACCCTGACAATTAATAGCTTCTAGGAGTTTAGAGAGCCTTGTAAATCCATACGTAACAAGCTCAAGTTCATTTTCTTGAGGGGATACAAAGGCCAAATTCAAGAGACTGAGTTTTTGAAGTACTTGATTCGTAATGCTAAGAATCTGGTGAGTGTCACTGTTATATGTCGCACTTCAATGAACAAAACGAGAAAATTACGCACTATAGCACTATTATATGTTGCAGTTCAATGAACAAAAAATCATTTTCACTTCCAGATTATTAATTGCATTATGTAATTTTGAGAATATTACATAATTATTTAAGTTGTGACTTGTGATATTATTTTATAATTTTGATTCATATTAAAAAAAATATATAATTGAAATTTTAATATTATTTCTATTTAAAAAAATTAAAAAAAATTAATAAAAAAAAACCCATAGGGCTAGCCCTAAGCCCTAATAGGGTCAGGCTGGGCTGGGATTTTTTAGCCCAATTTTAAGTACGGATTTTTCAGCCTAGCCCTAATTAATTTAGGGCTATATAGGGTTAGAGCCAGGCTAGACCGAGCTATACCATTTTGACGGTTCTAATCATTATAATTTATTATTGTCATTTCCACAATTATATTATATTTTTATTGTTAATATAAATAATTTTGTTACGTACTATAAAAATATTTCTACATGATTATTAATAGTTTTCAGTTAAAAATAAATGCATGAATTGATTTTTAATAATACCTAGTTAAAGAAACTTTTTTAAAAAAATATTCTTTTTCTTTTAAATTAAAAGTTTTATGATTTAACCAAATACAAGAATAAATATATATATGAAATGTTATAAATTACTCTAGAAAATAATTCGGACAAAAAAAAATTAACAACATTTATAAAAATCAAAATCTAAGGAAATAAAATTCCCCAAAATCTTATTCTTGAGAATAAAACCTTATTATGTGTACCAAATGCCACACCTAAATTTCTTCTCAATTAGATGCATGATTTAAACTTCTTGTTACCAAATGCCACACCTAAATCATGTTTCTTCATTGCGTTACATGCATGAATATATTTAAGAAACATTAAAGACTAAAACAAAATTAAAAAAAAACATTAGAGAATAAAACAGAATTTAAAATGAAATTAGGGACCAAAATAAGTTTTTGGCCAACTTAAAATATTCAAAGATAATAATGTTATTAACAGCAGAACAAACTTGTTAGAAGATATAATATCAGGGAGTAAATTGTTAAGTTTTCATATAATATGGGAAATATTGCATTGACTGCATAATTTATGGTGGGTAAATGCTATTTCCAAGTAAACGTAATCAAAACAATATAATAGAAAAATCGTAGAACACACTAGAATGTTTTTCCTTTGGCTAAATTCAATGTACTCTGACAGGAAATAGGTTATCTTTGGCACTATTTAAACAACAATACCAATAGATCTTAGCAAGCGCCCACCACCTCTAGGTTTTCACTTTCGAGCTTCGTGTTAATAATTTAGAGATTCTATCGATGGAAGGGTGTGATCACGATGAAGATGGCGATGAAGTTGACAAAGGGAGATTATGGATGAAAATCACACATCAAATCAATGTTACACCAAAAGTATGTCGATAATTGTATATTTAATTTAAAGATTGTTCTAGTTTAATCAAATTAACTGAATGAGAATGATTTTGGAAAAAAATGAAATATTAAATTTGTTTCAAGCTTTATTCATAATGGGCTGAAGTTTTAAAATTTTAGATGCAAGACTTTTGGAATTGAGATCTAAGATTTTATATTATATTTTAATTGTGTATTACATGACAAGTTGATACTTGAAGTGGTAGTGAGTAGTGACTTGTCTTGTAATATGGAGTTGGGAATTCGGAGGTAGATGTCCTTTGTTTTAATTATGTCAAAATAAACAAATAATTTGTCGTTTGAGGTGTTAGCGATTTCATCTCATAAGATGTATACTAGAACACAAAGTTTGAGAGAAATTTGTTAAGAATGTCAAAATCTTAACCAATTGGGAAGAGGTTAGTATTTCACAATATGATGAACCTAGATTTGAATATCCACTTGTAGGGTACATTTATTTAATGTCACACAGTATTTCAGACATGATTGTCTATAGTATTATAATTAAACAATGTAATGAATTTAATATTTTGAAATTTAAAAATACTTTACTTATGATTAAAAAATAGACTTTTACTAGAAATATTTTTTAGTTGACTCTCTTTTTAATCATTAGTTTATTTTGAAATTTAACAAAAATTTTGAAAGTAACTGATAAAACTTCTAATTTCAATTACTTAATATTACACACTCAATTCGTTTTATTGTGTATTACGTAAGCTAAGCTATTATTCCATGTGGCAGCAACTTCTAAAGTTATTGGAACTTAGGAGGTAAAATTTTATATTTTAGTTTTGTTTTAAATATACCTATAATTTATTTTGGGGTGACAGCAATCTCACCCTTTATGATGTAGAACACAAGTTTTTATTGTGGGAAGTATACTTGTTACTAGAAATTAGAATAAAAAACTTAAAACGTTATATCACATGCACAGTCACAAACACAAACACAAATATATATATATATATTACATATCAAGTCACATCCTTGTTTAATTTTCCAATGGATAATCCCAACACTCATTTTTAATACTAAACTAATAATTTAGTTCTGAAAAGATTGAAATATACAACTTGGTCTTTAAAAAACTAAAATGGTATACTTTTTAGTCTATTAAAATGACTAATAAGTATATTATTTTGATCGTTCAAGAACTAAATTGTGTATTTTGATATTTATTTTATTGTACAGGTTCTTCATGATCCAATCTTGACAAATCGCTTATGGGAGTTTAGAAAGCCTTGTGATTGTGTACGTAACAAGCTCAAGTTCGTTAACTTGAGGGGATACAAAGGCCAAATTCAAGAGACTGAGTTTTTTAAGTACTTGATTCGTAATGCTAAGAATTTGGTGAGATTCACTGTTATATTTCGCAATGCAATGAACAAAGCAAGAAAATTACACACTATACCACGTGAGCCTTGACCTTGTGTCATTCATGCACATCCCTAACGTTTTTTTCTCTCATCATCTGTTTCCTTAGACCAACTCTCTCTCCAATCTAATTATCTCCTCTGATCCATCCTCATCACACTCTCATTGTCTCTCACATTTATCACTTTCTCTTCTTCTCAATACTCTCAAAGATGATGACTAGATTAAGAGCTAGTACTATGGTGCATCACTACAAGAAAACAGTAATTTTCTGACGGAATAATTTCCGTCACTGATCCGTCAAAAATTCCGTCAGAAAATTTGTCGACCCGCGATTGCAATGGTTACATTGTCTGTGACGAAATTCTGTGAGAGAATGCTTCCGTCAGAAAAAAAAAAATTCCGTCAGAAATATTAAAAATAAAGCGCTAAAGTGTTTTGGCCTGTTTCCTCTTCTTTTTAGCCCATTTACCTCTATTCTTTTAAAGTTTTTTTTTTTTTTTTTTTTTTTTTTTTTTTTTTTTTTTTTTTTTTTTTTTTTTTTTTTTTTTTTTTTTTTTTTTTTTTTTTTTTTTTTTTTTTTTTTTTTTTTTTTTTTTTTTTTTTTTTTTTTTTTTTTTTTTTTTTTTTTTTTTTTTTTTTTTTTTTTTTTTTTTTTTTTTTTTTTTTTTTTTTTTTTTTTTTTTTTTTTTTTTTTTTTTTTTTTTTTTTTTTTTTTTTTTTTTTTTTTTTTTTTTTTTTTTTTTTTTTTTTTTTTTTTTTTTTTTTTTTTTTTTTTTTTTTTTTTTTTTTTTTTTTTTTTTTTTTTTTTTTTTTTTTTTTTTTTTTTTTTTTTTTTTTTTTTTTTTTTTTTTTTTTTTTTTTTTTTTTTTTTTTTTTTTTTTTTTTTTTTTTTTTTTTTTTTTTTTTTTTAATAAAAAAAAAGGCTTCATCATCGTCGCTCCTAGGCTTTTCGTCGCTCAGAAAAAAAAGCTTCTCTGTCTCTCTGAAGTCTGAACCCTAAAGCTCCTTCTCGTCGCTCATCATCATCATCATCATCATCATCATCATCGTCGCTCGTCGCTTCTAATCTAATCCATAAGTAAGTCTCTCGCATTACTATTTTCTGGTTTTCAGATTTCTTAGGAAACGAACGAAGAGGAAAGGTCCAATTTCTGGAAAAAGGGGTATGGACAGGTTTCGCTCAGAAGAAGCCTTTTATTTAAATCCTTTACCAGACTGTTTATGTCGATCAGAATCACCATAACCAAATGCATCTCAACCTCTTGGGTAGATCAGATGCTGCAGATTTTTTTCACCGTGAAAATATTTCTTTTGGTTGAAGTTTGGCACGTATATAGTTTAGTATGNCACGGGTTGAGATAATGCTATGTGCGGTCCCGATGGGTGAAAAGCTGTGTGCGATCCCCACGGGTTGAGATAATGCTATGTGCGATCTCGGTGGGTGAAAAGCTGTGTGCGGTCCCCACGGGTTGAGATAATGCTATGTGCGGTCCCGATGGGCGAGATAAGCTGTGTGCGGTCCCTACGGGTTGAAATAATGTTGTGTGTGATTCTAAAGGTTGGAGAAAGAATTGAAATATTGATGCTGTGATATATCTGTGATTGGGTAATGAATTGATTGTTGAATCTTAGTCTGCTCTGAAAGTCTGAGTTAGTTTTAAAATGATGATTCTGTGATGTTCAATATTGTTGCGATTAATGATGCGTGAATTCTTGACCTTCGATGGTCTGAACGGTATTGGTTGAAGCGGTATTTTGTTGCTGGCTATCTTGTAGTGAGATGCTATCGAGGTAATCTTTATTCGATTGCTCATGGTTTTATATAAAGTTTCTCTACTTTTATACAATGAGATTTTTATTCGAAGTTATAAATATTCAGTTGCTTAAAATAATGTTTACAAAGTTTGATTTCTAGCTCCTCTAAAAAAACATGATCTTAGAAAGGCTTTTAAAGTTAAGATTAAAGATAGACCTATACTATTTATTAGTTTTAACTCTTCATGAGTTTTCTCTCACTTGATAGTTGTAAAGGTTTTAAATCTTTAATTGATTTGAATACCCTAACATACCCAAACGTTGATCCTTGTGAGAGTTTTAGAAGAAGATTTCTTTACTTAGTTTTCCTTTCCAAATCGTATTTTAAGAAGACTTTAATCCCTTGTTATTCCTATTACCAAACTATGGTCAAACTTCATTTTCTTCCCAAGGAATCTTCGAAGAATGTTTTTCTAAAGAGTTCCTTAAATCCAAAATATTTTTTTATATATATACCTGGAGTTATCAAATTTTAAATTCTTTAAAGGTTCACCAGTTATCTCTACTTGGAACTAATCTTGTTATACGATTTACGTTATAATCATGGTATACGTTGATTCATTTAGTTAAATGAATGTTATGGTAGTTCTTCATTGTTGATGAGTGTTGGTTTTGTTGGTGATCCCAGGATTGAGATGATTTAGCTGCTCACTGAGTTTCGACTCACCCCTCGTTTAATATTTTTTTTTTAGATACAGGTTCAAGTCAAGTTACTACCTCAAATTCCAGGAGAAAGTCAATCAGGGTGAGGATATGAAGTTATGTCTCATTAAATTTTGTGTGACTTGACTGTGTGAACGATCAATTAAGTGTGTGTATTTTGGTTGGTTACTTCGAGGCGGGGTTACATTGATTAGTGACACTCGATGTTGGCAGTTATGCTTGTAAACATTGAGATAATAATGTATGGGTATTGTGGAGAATATACTTATATTGTAATTCATCATAATTATGTTAAGCAAATTATTATGGTCTGTCTGTGGGTAGGCTTACGGCGTGGGATAGGCCCACGTTCGTGCCGGTCACGTGCTCCCTCAGAGGGGGTCGCGACAAGAAACTTCTCAGAGTTATAGGAACTTAGGAGGTAAAATTTTATATTTTAGTTTTTTTTTAAATATACCTATAACTTATTTTGGGGTGACAACAATCTCACCCTTTATGATGTAGAACACAAGTTTTTATTGTGCGAATTATACTTGTTACTAGAAATTAGAATCAAAACCTTAAATATATTACATATTAAGTCACATCATATCCTTGTTTAATTTCTGGCCAAAAAAAAAATATATCCTTGTTTAATTTTCCAATAGGTAATCCCAACACACATGTTTTTAAGATTAAACTAATAATTTGATTCTTAAAAGATTGAAATATGTAACTTATAGTCATTAAAAAAATTAAAATGGTATACTTTTTAGTTCATTAAAATAACTAACAAATATATTTTTTTGATCGTTCAAGAACTAAATTGTATATTTTAATATCTTAATATTTATTTTGTTGTACATGCAGCTTCTTTCTCATCCAACCCTGACAATTAATAGCTTCTAGGAGTTTAGAGAGCCTTGTAAATCCATACGTAACAAGCTCAAGTTCATTTTCTTGAGGGGATACAAAGGCCAAATTCAATAGACTGAGTTTTTGAAGTACTTGATTCGTAATGCTAAGAATCTAGTGAGTGTCACTGTTATATGTCGCACTTCAATGAACAAAACGAGAAAATTACGCACTATAGCACTATTATATGTTGCAGTTCAATGAACAAAAAATCATTTTCACTTCCAGATTATTAATTGCATTATGTAATTTTGAGAATATTACATAATTATTTAAGTTGTGACTTGTGATATTATTTTATAATTTTGATTCATATTAAAAAAAATTATATAATTGAAATTTTAATATTATTTTTATTTAAAAAAATTAAAACAAAATTAATAAAAAAAATCCATAGGGCTAGCCCTAAGCCCTAATAGGGTCAGGCTGGGCTGGGATTTTTTAGCCCAATTTTAAGTACGGATTTTTCAGCCTAGCCCTAATTAATTTAGGGCTATATAGGGTTAGAGCCAGGCTAGACCGAGCTATACCATTTTGACGGTTCTAATCATTATAATTTATTATTGTCATTTCCACAATTATATTATATTTTTATTGTTAATATAAATAATTTTGTTACGTACTATAAAAATATTTCTACATGATTATTAATAGTTTTCAGTTAAAAATAAATGCATGAATTGATTTTTAATAATACCTAGTTAAAGAAACTTTTTTAAAAAAATATTCTTTTTCTTTTAAATTAAAAGTTTTATGATTTAACCAAATACAAGAATAAATATATATATGAAATGTTATAAATTACTCTAGAAAATAATTCGGACAAAAAAAAATTAACAACATTTATAAAAATCAAAATCTAAGGAAATAAAATTCCCCAAAATCTTATTCTTGAGAATAAAACCTTATTATGTGTACCAAATGCCACACCTAAATTTCTTCTCAATTAGATGCATGATTTAAACTTCTTGTTACCAAATGCCACACCTAAATCATGTTTCTTCATTGCGTTACATGCATGAATATATTTAAGAAACATTAAAGACTAAAACAAAATTAAAAAAAACATTAGAGAATAAAACAGCATTTAAAATGAAATTAGGGACCAAAATAAGTTTTTGGCCAACTTAAAATATTAAAAGATAATAATGATATTAACAGCGGAACAAACTTGTTAGAAGATATAATATCAGGGAGTAAATTGTTAAGTTTTCATATAATATGGGAAATATTGCATTGACTGCATAATTTATGGTGGGTAAATGCTATTTCCAAGTAAACGTAATTAAAACAATATAATAGAAAAATCGTAGAACACACTAGAATGTTTTTCCTTTGGCTAAATTCAATGTACTCTGACAGGAAATAGGTTATCTTTGGCACTATTTAAACAACAATACCAATAGATCTTAGCAAGCGCCCACCGCCTCTAGGTTTTCACTTTCGAGCTTCGTGTTAATAATTTAGAGATTCTATCGATGGAAGGGTGTGATCACGATGAAGATGGCGATGAAGTTGACAAAGGGAGATTATGGATGAAAATCACACATCAAATCAATGTTACACCAAAAGTATGTCGATAATTTTATATTTAATTTAAAGATTGTTCTAGTTTAATCAAATTAACTGAATGAGAATGATTTTGGAAAAAAATGAAATATTAAATTTGTTTCAAGCTTTATTCATAATGGGCTGAAGTTTTAAAATTTTAGATGCAAGACTTTTGGAATTGAGATCTAAGATTTTATATTATATTTTAATTGTGTATTACATGACAAGTTGATACTTGAAGTGGTAGTGAGTAGTGACTTGTCTTGTAATATGGAGTTGGGAATTCGGAGGTAGATGTCCTTTGTTTTAATTATGTCAAAATAAACAAATAATTTGTCGTTTGAGGTGTTAGCGATTTCATCTCATAAGATGTATACTAGAACACAAAGTTTGAGAGAAATTTGTTAAGAATGTCAAAATCTTAACCAATTGGGAAGAGGTTAGTATTTCACAATATGATGAACCTAGATTTGAATATCCACTTGTAGGGTACATTTATTTAATGTCACACAGTATTTCAGACATGATTGTCTATAGTATTATAATTAAACAATGTAATGAATTTAATATTTTGAAATTTAAAAATACTTTACTTATGATTAAAAAATAGACTTTTACTAGAAATATTTTTTAGTTGACTCTCTTTTTAATCATTAGTTTATTTTGAAATTTAACAAAAATTTTGAAAGTAACTGATAAAACTTCTAATTTCAATTACTTAATATTACACACTCAATTCGTTTTATTGTGTATTACGTAAGCTAAGCTATTATTCCATGTGGCAGCAACTTCTAAAGTTATTGGAACTTAGGAGGTAAAATTTTATATTTTAGTTTTGTTTTAAATATACCTATAATTTATTTTGGGGTGACAGCAATCTCACCCTTTATGATGTAGAACACAAGTTTTTATTGTGGGAAGTATACTTGTTACTAGAAATTAGAATAAAAAACTTAAAACGTTATATCACATGCACAGTCACAAACACAAACACAAACATATATATATATATATATATATATTACATATCAAGTCACAACCTTGTTTAATTTTCCAATGGATAATCCCAACACTCATTTTTAATACTAAACTAATAATTTAATTCTGAAAAGATTAAAATACACAACTTGGTCTTTAAAAAACTAAAATGGTATACTTTTTAGTCTATCAAAATGATTAATAAATATATTATTTTGATCGTTCAAGAACTAAATTGTGTATTTTGATATTTATTTTATTGTACAGGTTCTTCATGATCCAATCTTGACAAATCGCTTATGGGAGTTTAGAAAGCCTTGTGATTGTGTACGTAACAAGCTCAAGTTCGTTAACTTGAGGGGATAAAAAGGCCAAATTCAAGAGACTGAGTTTTTTAAGTACTTGATTCGTAATGCTAAGAATTTGGTGAGAGTCACTGTTATATTTCGCAATGCAATGAACAAAGCAAGAAAATTACACACTATACCACGTGAGCCTTGACCTTGTGTCATTCATGCACATCCCTAACGTTTTTTCTCTCATCATTTGTTTCCTTAGACCAACTCTCTCTCCAATCTAATTATCTCCTCTGATCCATCCTCATCACACTCTCATTGTCTCTTACATTTATCACTTTCTCTTCTTCTCAATACTCTCAAAGATGATGACTAGATCAAGAGCTAGTACTATGGTGCATCGCTACATGAAAACAGTAATTTTTTGACGAAATATTTTCCGTCACTGATCCGTCAAAATTCCGTCAAAAAATTTGTCAACCCACGATTGCAATGGTTACATTGTCTGTGACAAAATTCTGTGAAGGAACGCTTCCGTCAAAAAAAAAAAATTCCGTCAGAAATGTTAAAAATAAAGCGCTAAAGTGTTTTGGCCCGTTTCCCTCTTCTTTTTAGCCCATTTCCCTCTATTCTTTTAAAGTTTTTTTTTTTTTTTTTTTTTTTTTTTTTTTTTTTTTTTTTTTTTTTTTTTTTTTTTTTTTTTTTTTTTTTTTTTTTTTTTTTTTTTTTTTTTTTTTTTTTTTTTTTTTTTTTTTTTTTTTTTTTTTTTTTTTTTTTTTTTTTTTTTTTTTTTTTTTTTTTTTTTTTTTTTTTTTTTTTTTTTTTTTTTTTTTTTTTTTTTTTTTTTTTTTTTTTTTTTTTTTTTTTTTTTTTTTTTTTTTTTTTTTTTTTTTTTTTTTTTTTTTTTTTTTTTTTTTTTTTTTTTTTTTTTTTTTTTTTTTTTTTTTTTTTTTTTTTTTTTTTTTTTTTTTTTTTTTTTTTTTTTTTTTTTTTTTTTTTTTTTTTTTTTTTTTTTTTTTTTTTTTTTTTTTTTTTTTTTTTTTTTTTTTTTTTTTTTTTTTACTTTTAATAAAAAAAAAAAGGCTTTATCATCGTCGCTCCTAGGCTTTTCGTCGCTCAGAAAAAAAAGCTTCTCTGTCTCTCTGAAGTCTGAACCCTAAAGCTCATTCTCGTCGCTCGTGGCTCGTCGCTCATCTCTCGTCGCTTCATCATCATCATCGTCGCTCGTCGCTTCTAATCTAATCCGTAAGTAAGTCTCTCGCATTACTATTTTCTGGTTTTCAGATTTCTTAGGAAACGAACGAAGAGGAAAGGTCCAATTTCTGGAAAAAGGGGTATGGACAGGTTTCGCTCAGAAGAGTTACTTTACCACACATACCCTCATCCACTTTTGGAGAACCAAGTCCAATTTCTTCAAATTCTCCAATTGTTAATCGTTCTTCACAATCTGTTCAATCACCTTTACAAACACCAGCTCCTCCTACTATAGTCCAAGACCCTTTCTCTCAACCACATTGCCCCTCCCCTCATGAACAAAATGAGTCTCAACCACATCCTTCATCACCTAATGGACAGTCCTTCAGTGGAGCTTCAAGCATAGATCCAATTGATGCAAAGAAATTGATAAAGCCAGATGGAGACACGTAAATATTATTATTCTCTTGCTTTTAGTTTTAATTTCATTATTACTTGTTGAAATTGAATTGAATATTAATTTTCTATATATGTAATGTACAGATTCGACCCTGTTGTTGATGTCGTTAGGGACATTTCGGAAGTAATCAAATCAAAATTTGATACTTCAAGTTGCACTTGGAGTGGGGTAGAGCCTGAGCTTAAGAAACTATGGTGGAGAGAATGGAGCGTGAGTATCATTTTTATTTACATTCTTATATGTATCATCTATTTAGTTATCAACATCTATTTAACTTACTAACTAAATATTTCAACTTTTGTAGAAAAAGTATAGATGGATCCCTCAACACGAGCAGCTCATTGAGAAAAATTGGAAGGGGAAGGCTGCCAAAGCATATACAACTATGATGTATAATGTGAGGGAAAACTTGAAGAAGGGTAAGAGGCCCGTTTGGATAAAGGAGGAGTCATTAGAAATTATGATCAAAAAATGGAACTCTAATGAATACAAGGAGAAGACAGAGCAAGCAAAGAAGAATAGGGCTTTTAGTAAGGGAGGCACGATTAATACCGGTGGCTCTATTCCATTTTTTGAGCATAGAAGAAGGCTTGTAAGAATTTTTTGTTTTAATCTCAATGATTTTGTATTGCTTTGTTTATAAAATATCAGTTAAAAACTTTTTGTTTCATATGTAGGCAAAAGAGACGGGGTCAAACCCAGAATCAGATATATTATATGTCGACACATTCCTGCGAACTCATAAGAGGAAAGACACCGGAGAATTGGTGGACCACAGAGCTTCGAAGGCATATGTAAGATAACGATACTAATTATCTTTTGGTGTAGAAGTATTCTTGTTTCATTATATGAATATGACTGGAGGTTCTTTCTTGTTTTCTGCTAGTTGCTGTTTTTTTTTAAATGATGGTGTAGAAGTAAAGGGATTAGTCTTTGCTGCTGTGTTTTCTTGTTATTGCATTTCTTTGCTCATTCTGGAATTCTGTTATTGCATTTTGAGAAANTCTTGTTTTCTGCTAGTTGCTGTTTTTTTTAAATGATGGTGTAGAAGTAAAGGGATTAGTCTTTGCTGCTGTGTTTTCTTGTTATTGCATTTCTTTGCTCATTCTGGAATTCTGTTATTGCATTTTGAGAAAATTCTGTTTTAGTCCGGAATTAAGAGTGATTATCATGATTTTTGAAGTTAAGAATGTGGTTTATTGATTAAAAGTGTTGTTGTATGATTTTGATGAATTAAGAGATTGATTATAAAGGTTCTGCTGTTTGACCATTTTTCTTTGGTGATTTGTGTAGTTATTAACTTTCTTTTTGGCTGTAACCCCATATAAATGGCTTAAGCTGAAGTATTTCTTTTCTGCAATATGGAAATGTTTAAAAACTTATGACCAGTGATGTGAAAACCGGACCGGACCGGCCGGTCGGACCGGTTGGACCGCTACCCGAAGACACAAGCGAGTTGGTTCAACCATTTGAACCAGAATGATGGTTGGACCGGAAATAACCGGCCAAGAACCGGAAAACCGGATCCAACCGTTGGACCGGACCGGCGGTTCTCACTTTTTTTTTTTACAAAAAATCATTTTGAACCTTGTAGGGATCGAACCCATACCCTTTCTTCACACTCCCAGCACCTTTACCATCCCAACTGTGAGGCTCTATTAACTATCTCTTACTAATTGTTTTACTTATCTAATAAATTAATAGATTTAATGCATCTCTTAGACCCAAAAAAAAAAAAATATAGAGGGTTTATATTTAATATATTAAAAATAATTATTTATTGCGTCATCCGGTCCAAACATCCGGTCCGACCGATTCAACCGATCCGACCGTGAACCGAACACTTGTCCGAGTCTTTGTCCGGTTCGGTTATGACAACACTGCTTAAAACTCTAATTTAATTACATTTAATAATTAACACAGTTTAATAAAACAAATTTCTCAAAAATTAAACCTGGACCCNTTTAGCAATGCTTTGACCTTGGTTTTAAAGGATTACATACTCCTCCTCACTTCTTGTTTTAAAGGACCAATGTCTGCCTTAGTGTGGAATCGATTCAATACTCCTCCTCACTTCTTTAATTGCTCAAGTTTCTCATCTTGGCTGCGTTCCTTTGCTTCTGGCCAACATGAAATCCCTTTACATATTCCGTTTGGAACACTTTTTGTTTATTGCTTGTG
>QANZ01036170.1:0-46981 GCA_003254925.1 Chamaecrista fasciculata
ACTCGACCTGATGTATCATTTGCCCTAAGCATGACAAGCCGGTTTGAACAAGACCCTGGAGAGGATCATTGGACCGCTGTCAAAAACATCCTTAAGTACTTAAGAAGAACTAAGGATGAGTTCTTGGTTTACGGTGGAACTGATGAGGAGTTGAGTGTAACTGGTTACACTGACGCCAGTTTCCAAACCGATCAAGATTTGTGTTCCTTGTGTTTCCAAACCGATAAAATCAAAATCTCATGACTCATTCCAACCAATAGGATTTGAGCAAATCAAGATTTGATCCCAAGATTTGATCTGGGATAGTCAAATTCGAATTGGGCCTTTATTTTTGAATTATAATATTAAGTTTAAATATTATAAATCAAAAGATATTTTGAGATATCTAAAAGATATCCCATATCTTAGAGATATCCTAATTGGATTACGATTCCCTAAAACTAGGAATGAGAACACTATAAATAGAGGCACTAGGCGCCTATCTCTGATAACTCACAACACAGATCAATTCTTAGTCAGACTAAGAATTTCGCCTAGAGCATCTATATAGAGTGAAAATCGCCTAAGCCCAATCAATCTTGATAATCAAGAACACTTCTTGATTATTCAAGAATCATAGATTTAGTTCCCGTTTTCACTTGGGAAGAAGTGAAGGAGGCTAGCACCTAGGCATCTGCCAAACTGCTCGTGTGGATTACTGGTAGAGGAAGGACACTCTGTGGACTTCTCAAATTCGCGAATACGATAAGTCACCGATCAAAACTAGGTAAACATCTTTTCTTGCTTAGTATAAACATAGTTAGTGGATCCTGGAAGGAATCACAGAGTTAGCTTTTAGTTTTATTTGCGTTTTAGTCCCAAATTCAAAATTTTAATTTTCTTCCGCTGCGCTCCCTCTGTGATTTCCCAACAATGGCAATCAATGTTTCAACACTATCACTGCAATCTATCCTTGAGAAGGATAAATTGACCGGGACTAACTTCCTTGACTGGTTTCGAAATGTGAGAATTGTTCTCACCTAGGAGAGGAAGCTGTATGTCCTGGAAAACCCCATTCCCGAACAGCCTGCTGCCAACGCTACAAGAGCACAGAGAGATGCTTATGAGAAGCATCAAAGTGACTCTGTGGGCGTTGCTTGCCTGATGTTGGCCACCATGGTTCCTGGGATACAAAAGAACTTGGAGAACATGGGGGCATATGAAATGCTTACGCATCTCAGGGAAATGTTCCAATTACAGAAGGTGCATCTGTGAGTGCAAAATGGCAGAAGGTGCATCTGTGAGTGCAAAATGGCAGAAGGTGCATCTGTGAGTGCCCACGTCTTAAAGATGAAGGGGTACATAGATCACCTTGGTAGGCTGGGATTTTCCATCACCCAAGAGCTTGCGACGGATTTGATCTTGAACTCGCTACTAAGGAGTTATGACCCATTCGTCATGAACTTCAATATGAATGGGATGGAGAAGTCTGTTTCTGAGCTGCATGGGATGCTCAAGACTGCTGAGGTGTCCATTAAGAAGGCGCCTAGCACTGTCCTGCTTGTTCAGAACAAGGGAAAGGGGAAGGGCAAAGGGAAGAGAAAGGGAAATGTCGTGGTTGGTGAGACCAATCCAGCAGCCAGGCCCAACGCACAACCTGCCAAGAAGGCAAAGCCCACAAAGGAATCAGTTTGCTTTTTCTGCCAGAAGACTGGACATTGGAAGAGAAATTGCAAGCTGTATATGGAAGATCTAAAGAAGAAGAAGAGCAAAGCCTCTACTTCAGGTATCTATGTTATGGGTGTTCACTTATCTACTCCTACCACTTGGGTATTAGATGCTGCTTGTGGTTCTCACATATGTACAAATGTGCAGGGGTTGAGAAGCAGTAGGAAGCTGAACAGAGGCAAGGTGGACCTACGAGTAGGCAATGGAGCAAGGGTTGCTGTTGTTGCTGTAGGAACATACAAGCTTGTTTTGCCCACTGAGCTTGTTTTGCTTTTAAACAATTGTTATTACGTTTCGTCTTTGAGTTCCAACATTATTTCACTTTCTTATTTGGATAAGGAAGGATTTGTTTGTGTGAATGGGAATGGTAGATGTTCTATTTACAAGGATAATGTGTTATTTGCTTATGGTGATCTGCATGATAACCACTATATCTTGAAATTAGAACAACAACGTAATAACGAAATCTATAATATTGATATGAAAAGGATTAAGGTTAACGAACCTAATCCTACATACCTTTGGCATTGCCGTTTAGGCCATATAAACGAGAAACACCTAGAGAAGCTCCATAAAGATGGACTTCTAAGCTCATTTGATTTTGAATCATATGATGCTTGCGAATCTTGTTTGCTTGGAAAAATGACAAAGGCGCCTTTCACTAGCCACAGTGAGAGGGCATCTGACTTATTGGGGATCATACATAGTGATGTATGTGGACCCATGAGTACTCAAGCTAGAGGTGGTTACTCATATTTCATTACGTTCACTGACGACTTCAGTAGGTATGGCTACGTCTACCTAATGAAGCACAAGTCAGAGTCTTTTGAA
Organism: Chamaecrista fasciculata; assembly: GCA_003254925.1. Classification (NCBI taxonomy): domain Eukaryota; kingdom Viridiplantae; phylum Streptophyta; class Magnoliopsida; order Fabales; family Fabaceae; genus Chamaecrista; species Chamaecrista fasciculata. The sequence continues at coordinate 2,539 of QANZ01036170.1, forward strand.
ATGTTCAAGAGATTTCAAAGTGAAGTAGAGAACAAACTTGGCAAGAAAATCAAAGTCCTTCGATCTGATCGAGGAGGCGAGTATTTGAGTCAAGAATTTATTAATCATCTTAGAAGTTGTGGGATAGTCTCACAACTTACTCCTCCTGGAACCCCACAGTAGAATGGTGTTTCTGAGAGGAGGAATCGAACTCTATTGGATATGATTCGATCTATGATGAGTCAAACTAATCTTCCGCCATCCTTTTGGGGATATGCTCTAGAAACTGCCGCGTTCACACTTAACCGAGTTTCGTCTAAGGCAGTTGAGAAGACACCATATGAGATGTGGAGTGGGAAGAGTCCCATTATGTCTTATCTCAAGGTTTGGGGATGTGAAGTTTACGTTAAGCAACAGCCTAACGATAAACTATCTCCCAAATCCCTCAAGTGCTTATTTGTGGGATACCCCAAAGAAACGAGGGGGTATTATGTCTACTACCCACCTGAAAACAAAGTGTTTGTAGTCAGAAGTGGATTCTTTCTAGAGAAGGATCTTGTTTCCAAAAGAAACAGTGGGAGTAAGATAGAGCTTGAAGAAGTTCAAGTTCCACAAGACACTTCAGAGGCGCAGACAGAAACTGGAGAAGAGCAACAATATGTTGTGGAAGCTCCTCCAGTGACACAAGAACCACGAAGGTCTGATAGGACACATTTTCAGCCTGAGAGATATGGATTTCTGGTGACTGAAAACAAGGATGTGTTGCTCATGGAGCATGGTGAGCCTACCACCTATCAAGAGGCTATCGTGGACCCCAACTCTGAGAAATGGGTTGAAGCCATGAAGGCTGAGATGCAATCTATGTACGACAACGAGGTATGGACCTTAGTCGCTCCACCCGAAGAGGTAAAACCCGTAGGGTGCAAGTAGGTTTTCAAAGAGAAAACAGACATGGATGGCAATGTCAACGTCTTCAAGGCGAGGCTAGTTGCGAAGGGATTTAATCAACGTCATGGTATTGACTATGACGAAACGTTCTCCCCTGTAGCAATGTCAAAATCCATTAGGATCCTCCTAGCCATAGCCGCATATTATGACTATGAGATATGGCAAATGGATGTCAAAACAGCGTTCCTTAATGAAAGGCTGCCCGAGGATGTGTACATGACACAACCCGAAGGGTTTGCATGTCCAGAGGCACCAGACAAGGTATGCAAGCTTCAAAGATCCATTTATGGATTGAAGCAAGCATCTCGGAGTTGGAATCATCGTTTTGATGAAGTAGTCAAAGAGTTTGGCTTCTTACAAAACCCTGATGAGCCTTGTGTTTACAAGAAGGTTAGTGGGAGCACAATTGTGTTCTTGGTGCTATATGTCGATGACATATTGCTCATTGGAAATGATATTCCAACCTTAGAGATTGTGAAATCTTTGTTGGGAAAATCGTTCTCAATGAAGGACTTAGGAGAAGCTGCCTATATTCTAGGCATCAAGATCTATAGAGATAGGTCTCGTAGGCTTCTTGGATTGAGTCAGAGTACATACTTGGATAAGGTACTGAAGAGGTTCATTATGCAAGATTCTAAGAAGGGATTCATACCAATGAATCATGGATTGACCCTGAGCAAGAAACAGTGTCCCAAGACACTTGTTGAGTGAGGGCGCATGAGTGGCATCCCTTATGCTTCGGCAATAGGATCCATCATGTATGCCATGCTATGTACTCGACCCGATGTGTCGTTTGCCCTAAGCATGACGAGCCGGTTCCAACAAGACCCTGGTGAGGATCATTGGACCGCTGTCAAGAACATCCTCAAGTACTTGAGGAGAACTAAGGATGAGTTCTTGTTGTACGGTGGAACTGATGAGGAGCTATGTGTAAAGGGTTACACAGATGCCAGTTTCCAAACCGACCAAGATGATTTCCAATCGCAGTCTGGATACGTGTTTCTCTTGAACGGTGGCAGCGTGAGCTGGAAGAGTTCCATGAAGAGCACGATTGCTGATTCTACAACCGAGTCCGAGTATATTGCAGCATCTGATGCATCAAAGGAGGTTGTGTGGATTAGCAAGTTCGTTGCCGAGCTTGGTGTGGTTCCGACCATCTCTGATCCCATGACCTTGTATTGTGATAATAGTGGAGCTATTGCACAAGCCAAGGAGCCATGGTCCCATCAAAGAACCAAACACATACTCAGATGTTTTCACCTTGTCAGAGAGATGATTGATAGAGGTGATGTAAAGATATGCAAAGTAGCAGGCGAGGATAACGTTTCTGATCCTCTTACAAAGCCTCTTGCGCGGGTCATACATGAGCGGCATGTATCGTCGATGGGGATTAGACGCATTGATCAGTGTACCTAGTGCAGGAACAGCTAGATTGATGATTGTACCTAGTGCAAGTGGGAGTCTGTTTGAGATTGTGCCCTAGGGCCAATCATTTTATGTATATGTTTTGAACATTTTGATTAATTTATGGAGATAAATTATGTTTTTATCATATTATTAGCATGTTTACTATGATAGCGACCTTGATTAATTATGAGATAATTAATCTAAATCCGTCCCTGGTCGATTATTCTCGTGGGAGCGAGAATGAACTAAGACCAGCATGACCTCGGTGTATGGAGATACATGCACTAGATGCTTTACGAGAGTCATGGTGCAATTATGTAAGGGGTTACAATATGCTGGACTGACCCGGAGAGTCCTGCATGGGTTTAGTCATTAGCTAGTCTCTCTTGTACACTTATCGTGATGCCTTAGACCTGAGGTCTTGATTATTCCGGCGTTGTAGTTGTCAAACTTTGGCCTAGTCTAACATTGCCTGTAGCAGGGTAGCCATAAGGGCTAGGTACGGGTTTGGTTGATTTTAGTGTTGAGGAATGTGGTTGACCAAGATGGGATTTTGTCCCTCATAGAGATGAGAGATATCTAACTGGCGCCCTCGATGAGTCTTTCCAAGGAAAGAGTGGCCACTCAGTAAATTGGGACTAACTCAAGAAGATCGAGAAAGTTGTGGTTTGGATTAAGGATGACTTTCCCGTGCCTTATCCAGAACCAGATATCGTGTGACGATAGGGTCTATGACAAGGTGGTACTAAGGTTAAATCGGTCATTTTGATAAAACGATAACTCACGGGTTTTGGGTAGTCGTGATGGCTTGCTAGAGTCCGCTCTCGACTTGTGAGTCATAGAGATGGCTTGCTGCCAACTTCACGTGAGGCCTGCTGGGTCACACATGAGCAGGATCTGGACACCGCTTAAAGGGACACGAATTAGGGTTAATTCGTGAGTCATTCCGGTGACACAATTTAAGACATAGCTAAATGTCTGGGACATAAAGTCTTGTCTTAAATTAAATCTACGGTTGAGATACTTAAATTTGTGGGACAAGTTTAAATATATTAGTTGTCAAATAGTTAATTGGATTAATCTAATTACAATTATATTATTAGGGAATAATAAATTAGATAAGGTTCCTAAAAGTTAAGAGATTATTGATTTATTAAATTCACTAATATTTGGATAATTAGGGTTGAGGGTGGCGCCTCATATAGTTTTTTAATTAATAGAAATGTTTTATTAATTAAAGTCATGAATTTGAATTCAAGATTTGATCTTGAGATTCAAAATTTGAATTAAAGTTATTAGGGTAATATTTTAATTCAAAATCTTTGGAAGATAATAAGTTGGTTATAACTTCCTAAGAGTTAGGAATGTTTTTGATTTATAAAATTCCAAGAAAAGGAGGGGAAGATGGCGCTTTGCTATTGTGGGTCCAAGGGAAGATTTGATCTTCCATTTAATTCTCAAAGATTGCATTTTGAATTTCAATTAAGATATTAAGGTAATATTTTAATTAGAAATTCAAGTCCTAAAATTATAATATTATTGTAATCTTATAATTTTTTAATTTGATAATCCATTAATTTAGGGATTCCCTAAATTATAATTATCAATTCTCCAACTTTATATATTTAACCTAGGCAAGTCGACTTTCACAAGAGAGAAAAATCGGCTAGACCTAGAGAGAGAGAGTCGAATTTTCTTCAAGAGTGAAGGGGAATTCGACTTGTTTAAGAACTAAGGTTTTTGTGAGAGAAAACAAGAGATCCTCTCTTGTTTCTTGCGCCACTTTCCTCTTAAGGTTCAAGAATTGTTCTTGAATTTTAGAGCCGTAGATCGAGTTCCCGAGTTCTTTTGGAAAAAAGAACTGAAGGCTAGCACCTTGGTGCCACTCAACTGCTCATGTGGATTACTGGCAGAGGAAGGACGCTTCGTGTGGACTTCTCAGAATTGCACCGTTCAACCAGACCGATTGAAACTCTTGAGGTATACCACTATCTTTACCGGTTTAAATTCGTCTAGCGGATCCGAAAACAATTTTGGATATTACCCTTTGGAAGAGCAGTTCCTGCCAATCCAAATTTGAAGCTCCTTCCCTCGCTCCTACATATTATATAAATGCAGACATGTTCATTCAGTCAACGGAAATTTAATCAATCACAGAGAAAGGGTTAGACATATTACGGTAAGACCTTAAAAGGGAGACTCAAAGATAGTACAATGCAAGAAACCACTTTTACTTTTTATATATCTCATTAGATTTGAAGCAGCTAAACGCTGCATATATAAGATATCCTCCTTAGTATTTGTTGAGTGATACACTGACCGTATCTAGAATCTAAATTAACATATAATGCATGCATTTCTACTCCACTACATACAAAGGTTTGCATTTTAATTACTTCAGCGCAGACCTGTTTACCATGGTTGATTTTCCAAATTTAAAACTATCAGAATAAGAGATCAAATCCTAAGTAAGAAAATTGAAATGAGGCGTTTTTATGAACCCCACCTTCCCAGAAAATTAATATATATATATAAGAGAGCAAGAGAGCATTAGAAAGTTTCCCTAGTGGATTGACATGAAAAAAAAATAAAGAAGAAAAGAAAGAAATATAGGTCATTTTAAAACCTGATGCAGATAAGCTTTCATTCGGACCAGAAGTGTTCAAGGGCAATTGAATATATATATATATATATATGAAATCCAAGGTTATTGTTTATTTAAGACTACATATAATATTGCTACCTTAATTGAAAACAAAATTGCTACTTAACTAACTCATTGTTTTGCTTTTTTATACTTAATGTTGTTTCTCACCTATATTGTTTAGGTAGTAAAGAAAATGACTGGAGTTGGAAGAGGCAGGGGCAGAAAACATGCAAAACTTTCGCGTTTTTGTTGTTTGTGTAATAAGTAAGTAGCACAATGTTGAGGTGATAGAGTAAGGCAGATGAGAGAAGAATGAATTGAAGAAGAACAATCCCAAACGAATTTTCATATTCTTTTTTTTCTAAGATACCATTTGACATGGAACTTCCAATGCTTTTTATGATTGTGTTGATGTTATATTGATTTTTTAGGTTCATATTAAGATTATGCTTTCTTTTTTTTTTCCTTTATATAACTTTAAATTATTACTTATAGGGACAAAGTGGAAGCAATGCCATTGATAACTCAATTGTCAAGGAGAAAGGAAGAAGTCAAAGACAAACTTGAAGAATTTTCAATGTGTGAAGAAACTAGACCATTTGTGGTCTCTAATATTTTGTCAATTCTATAGTTAGTACCTAGACTTATGAGCTATAAGGGAATTAGGCATGTTTTGAACAATGTGACTATGCCTTATGTGAATTAGGCTTGTTTTTTACTATGTAACTAAGCCATATATTCATAGGCTTTGTTTTGAACAATGTGGCCAAGCCATATGTGCATTAGGCTTTGTTTTGAATCATGTTATCAAGCCTTGTATATACTTTCTTAGGACCTTATTAGTACAAGTACTATCGGTGCTAATAAATATTTGTGATTTCTATTAATAACATTATATATGTATTTATTATTTGTTTATAATCTCTTGCAATTTTGAATTCAATTAAAATTTAAAATTATTATTTGTGACAAGTTAAAAAAAATGCCACTAAAGGCACTTTCAGTGGCAACAATTATTGCCACAAAAGATTTTGGTTTATTCTGAAAGTGACATTAAGTGGCAATAAAAGTTGCCACTACTAGTATTATATGTGGCGACCAAAATAGTTGTCACTAAACATATATCAGTGGCAACAAAAAGTCGCCACAAAAACCTTATTTTTTGTCCTAGTGCGCGTTACTTCTGTGGCAACAAAAGTCGCCACAAAAAGTATTATATGTGGCGACTAAAGGAGTTGTCACTAAAAGCTTATCAGTGGCAAAACAAAGTCGCCACAAAAACCTTATTTTTTTTGTCCTTGTGCTATGCTTCAGTGGCAACCTAACATCTATTTGTGGCGATATTGGTTGTCACTAAAAGTGTATCTTTTGTGGCGAGCACAAAAGTCGCCACTAATACTTTCAGTGACAGCACTTCTTGCGGCGACTTGTTGACGACTCTAAGGTTGCCACTAAAACATTTTTTGTGGCGAGAATCAGGCTTTTGGTGGCGACTTGTGGTCGCCACTAAAACGTGTTTTTTTTGTAGTGAACTCTGAGACAGTTCCTCCATCTTTCTTGATATCGTTGCAACGTAATCACCCTTAAGTAGATGCCAGAACAAAAATACAATTTAATAAATACAATCATACATATTCCTGTTATGGAAGTAGGAAACGATACACTATTTGTTCAAAGTTGTTATGAAAGAACCTAATAACTCATGCACACACACAAAAAAGAAAAAAAAATATTAAGGCAACCATCTTCACTTTATATCTTGGAACTTTTTTTTTTTAAAAAAAAAAAGATTGATCATATGAGATCAACCTAAATCCAGGTTTCAGATGGACAACTTGGAAGAAAATGGAAAGATTTTCTAAAAGAAAGGGAATTTTAAAAGTTTCTATCAGGAGAAACTAGAGTAAAAATCCTCAATGAATTAGCCAGTTCAATAATTTTTTAACAAGTATTCAAGAAGATCTACATGATGGATAAAGTGTTTCAAAATCACAAGAGAAAGTATCATGTAGACAATCTAATCCAATATATCTCATCTATGGCAGATTTGAATATGTTCTCCTCAAATGTGTCTGCGAACTCCAAGAGTTCATCAGATGTTTTATCTTTCCATGCTGCAGGTGAACTCTCAATTGCAGCATTCATACTGTAAAATAAAATATTAAATTGTAGATGATACAAAGCTAGCTTATAAAACTTAATAAAAGAATGACAAATTAATTCAGTACCGGTCAAATTTCTATATGGTAAAATCAAACAACCATTAGAAGGTATAAACTAATATTAGAGGAATACACACAAAAATAAGCCTAAAAAACCTATCAAAATCCTCAACCGAAAAGATTAAATTAATAAAAGATAAAGAAAACCACAAAGTAATAGAACATGGGATAATCCTAAATCAGCAGATGGGAAACGTTGTAAACTTTAATGACAAAAGAAATTCCTATATTTTATGAAAGTGGGGATGCGATTCAGGAGGTTTTGGAGTCATTTGTTACTACACTAATTTAATCCAAACATCCAAGTTAACTGCATTTGGTACATTGATATCCAAAGATACATAGATGTATGAAATGCTTTTATTTTGCTGGTATCTCCCGTCCAAAAAATTAAAGAGATCTTCAAGTTTTAAATTTAACAAGTAGATAAAATACATAATGTAACTTTTCTTTGACTACTAAACACAGGAATCTTAAATATCATCAAGCTATAACTATAAACTGATCATTTATTGAAAATTGACACACATTGAAGAAGCAAAGCGACTTCTTTCGCCAGTTACAACAGTGGATTAGAACTTACAAAAGCAAACTTAGCAAAACAAAAATAAAGTAAGAACCAAAGAAAAAAAATACCAGGATACAAAAACTAGGGTCACAAACCCGGAGCGAAAAAATTTCACCATTTCACCTTAAGCTTAAAACAATGAAAACACCTAAAAAGAAAACTATATGTAAACACCTATTAATAATGCTTGATATATCAGGAAAACAATTTGATGCACATCCTATGATAATTGAAAATAAGATTAGCAACTTTAACAACATTTTTGTATACATATGCATCTTACATTTTATTTACAACACTTATACGAAAGTCTGAAGATTTCCAACCATGTGTCTTAATGTTGGCTGCACTTGTAGAAGCTTTCGATTTATCAGTGTCCATCCTGCAAAAAAAGATATTCAACGTTTCACTGAAATTCATTAGTTCTATGAGAAAGGCTGGCTTAGTCTAATGAAGTGTTGTTTTATCCTTTGCTTAAAAAGATCTCAAGGCATGCTAATTTTCTGTTTTGTTTAATGTTTCTTAAAATCAGCAAGACCTTTTACATATTTTACGGAATAACCGCTTGGTTTCCGTTTCACCCTAGATCAAAAGTGTGGAATTCTTAGATTGGGTAACCCAGGAAGAGCAATATTTATTTTTCCACTTAACCTTAGCAACTTTTGGTTACAACTTAAACAAAGTAGTAGGAGAAACGTACTTAACAAAAAAATTTATGCATTGCGTCCAATCATGTAATAATTTTAAAATGGATTCTGCAAAAGGTACTAGCTCATTACTATTTGAAATCTCGCAATAAATTAGTTGCCAAGGGTATTTATCGCAATTCGCAAGCTTCTACCAACGCTATCTAATGTAACATTAAAGTACCTCAACATCTTGTAAGAGACAGACATTAGCTAAAAGAGGACTAGCATTTAATTTAGACTACATGGACTGCTTCACTGTTCTTTTCACAATTTGTGGTTCAAATGCAACCCAATGCTCTATTGATAAAATAAAAAGCAATGTCAAATCTTGAAATGAACAATCAACCCTGCGACCTCACAATTCACCAACAAATTGAACTACCTACCGCGAACCCAAGGGAAAAAACAGAACAAATTCCAATTCTATAACCAGTTAACACTATTGCAGTGACGAAAAGCCAGTAATTAATTAACCCTTTATCTCTTGTTTCGAATCAAGCAGAAATGAATCCAAATTCAAGTCATGACTTTAATTAATAAAACATTTCTATTAATTAAAATCAATCCTAAAAGAGGCGCCACCCTCTATCCATATATCTTATCCTAATATTAGTGAATTTAATAAATCAATAATCTCCTAACTTTTAGGAAGCTTATCCAATTCATTATTCCCTAATATTATAATTGTAAATAGATTAATCTAATTAACTATTTAACAATTAATATATTTAAACTTGTCCCACAAATTTAAATATCTCAATCGAAGATTTAATTTAAGATAAGACTTTATGTCCTAGACATTTAGCTACGTCTTAAATTGAGTCAACGGAGTGACTCACGAATTAACCCTAATTCGTGTCTCTTTAAGCGGTGTCCAGATCCTGCTCATGTGTGACCCAGCAGGCCTCACGTGAAGTTGGCAGCAAGCCATCTCTATGACTCACAAGTCGAGAGCGGACTCTAGCAAGCCATCACGACTACCCAAAACACGTGAGTTATCGTTTTATCAAAATGACCGATTTAACCTTGGTATCACCTTATCATAGACCCAATTGTCACACGATATCTTGGTTCTGGATAAGGCACGGGAAAGTCATCCTTAATCCAAACCACAACATTCTCGATCTTCTTGAGTTAGTCCCAATTTACTGAGTGGTTTTTTCCTTGGACAGACTTATCGAGGGCGCCAGTTAGATATCTCTCATCTCTATGAGGGACAAAATTCTATCTTGGTCAACCACATTCCTCAGCACTGCAATCAACCAAACCCGTACCTAGCCTTATGGCTACCCTGCTACGGGCAATGTTAGACTAGGCCAAAGTTTGACAACTACAATGCCGGAATAGTCAAGACCTCAAGTCTAAGGCATCGTGACAGGTGTACAGGAGAGGCTAGCTAATGACTAAACCCATGCAGGACTCTCCGGGTCAGTCCACCAACCTGTAACCCCTTACATAATTGCACCAAGACTCTCGTAAAGCATCTAGTGCATGTATCTCCATACACCGAGGTCATGCTAGTCTTAGTTCATTCTCGCTCCCACGAGAATAATCGACCAGGGACGAATTTAGATTAATTATCTCATAATTAATCAAGGACGCTATCATAGTAAACATGCTAATAATATGATAACAACATAATTTATCTCCATAAATTAATCAATATGTTCAAAACATATACATAAAATGATTGGCCCTAGGGCACAATCTCCAACAGTTCCCTCTAGAATGCCTCCCCTCAATGGTTCCGGAATGGAATTTTGCATGATCATTACACCCATGCAATTAGATCACTTTCATTTCTGATTCGCAAGTCTCTCAACAATACAATTATTGTCAGTGAGATCTGCAAGGTGATCTAATCTTAATGCATGGTCAAGATCTAAGCAACCAAGCACGATCATAACACGCTCTTTCCATTCTTAAAATTTGTCTCATTTAGCACATGTATACAATTTAAAGCAGATAATCCAGTAACTTAATATAACAGCCAACATACACAAATTAACTCACAAGATACCAATTCCCAAAAAAAAAAATTGTGCAAACTTTTAATAAAAAAAATTGCACTTAAATAAACATGGGTCTTAATTGAGTTGCCTAACATATCATTATCATTAAGTCTTTAGACGATGAAATAATAACATATAAATGACACACTCACAAATGAATTAAGAATGCTGAATAACACCAAATTGGGTCTTAATTGAGTTGTCTAACATATCATTATTATTCAGTGTTTAGACAATGAAATAATAACATATAAACGGCACACTCACAAATAAATCAAGAATATTGATTAACACCAAATATGGGTCTTAATTGAGTTGTCTAACATATCATTATTATTCAGTCTTTAGACAATGAAATAATAACATATAAATGACACACTCACAAATAAATCAAGAATATTAATTAACACCAAATTGGCCTAGTAAAATATTTTTCTTTAGTCCAATATATTACTAGCATAATTATCCTAAATTAATTAATTAATACTTGATTTCTCAAAATATGACCAAAATAAACTCCTTTAGGATATTTATTTCGCATAGATATATCCTATTTCTTATTTTAAAAATAATAAATTTTATATGACAGAGGCTACTTTAGTAACATATCATACTTGTTTATTAAATTTAAAATAAAAAATATAAACAACTTATATTTATAAATATAAATCTTAATCATTAATATATATATATAATATTAATAATATATCCACATGCACAATGCCAAAATGCATCTTCATGGATTATTAACAATAAATAAATATAAATATAATTTATAAATGAAGCTAAATACTTCACTGGAAATCCGTTTCATGTATATATATATATATAATTATATTATAATAATATATAAATACATATCCACAACGGCACAAATTCCACATTATAAGGTAATTTATATATATATATATGGTAATTTATATATCAGATATGCAGATTTCGTTTGCTCCCCTGATTTTCGCACACATATATATAACCCACATCTTGAAACAGCCACATATATATACATATATATATATATATATTATAAATGAATTAATGATATCTTTAACAAAGATTACTTTAAGAATTAATCACACATGAAGAAGAACCTACCTTGATTCTTCGCTAATCAACACAAAGGCGGGTTGAATTGTTCCAAGGTGTTAGATAGTTTTTAGAATCCTCTCACAACAAGGATATGAGAGTGACAAAATAAGTTTTCCAAAAATTAGTCTGAGTTTCCTGACTAACTCCTATATATAACTATCCCACCTTGGGGAACCACAACCTTAGAGATACCTAGCCCAAATAGTCTTGGCCCAGAAAAAAGGTTGGGCTTTATGGTTTCTAAACATTATTTATTTATTTAGCCCAGACTCATAAAATAACATAATTAGTCCATAAATAATAACAATGAGATCAATTAATTAATTGGACCAATTATAAATATTTAATAATCCATTATATATAAATAAAAAATATAATATATAAGTCACCAAATAGAAAATTGCTAACATAAGTAACATGAGAAACTATCAATCATTTGATTGCTATGTGTGCAACCGGTACCATAGCTCCGCTCCATTTTCAGAAACATTTTCCAACAATTAATAATTATTAATACATAATTATATACATTGTAAATGCTATTTAATCAATATACCCACAAATTTCGGCTGAATTTTGTTTGCCACCTAAGCTATCCCTCATTTTCGATAAAATTGTAGAGAAAATATATTGATGCGTGATTGCTGTTTTCAAAATTTTTATACTTAGGATATTTAGTATATTTATTATAGATTTTGAATCTCCAAATTTCCTTAATTTTCAGTTAAGAATAGTGAACTTACATTATTTAATTTTATATATTTTAACCGGTCATTAAATCATCCAATTAGTTAGAGAATAATAATTCCATGATTTGCTCTCATTTGTAACTAAGAGAAAATATTATGATTTACTCGGGTTTCCTCTGATTTGTTTCATCTATTTTTTATTTGTTAATAGCTTTCAAATTATATAACTAATTCTGATATAATCACAAATTTTTTTCTATAAATATTTCTTATCATTTTGCTCTACATGCTCCTTCTATGTATGAGGCAGTTTATGTTTTCAAAACCCACTTCATCTATCATATGTTTACTTTTCTTTTTTCGATCAATGTTATTTTTCCTCATTTTCACACTGGATCTTTAATACCTCTCCTATGTTTTCTTGATTCGAATGTAATATGAGTTTTACATGCTATGAAAACATAAACTATAAATTGATTAAACTACCCCTATAAAACAATTAATTTTATTTGTAATAATAATACATTAAGCAAATATTTTACATACATACTTCTTGGTCTTAAAACTCTGCATAAACTTAATACATATTTATTTATGAAAAATATTAATATTAATTTTTGTTAATTTTGAAAAATGATAAATTTTTTTGAATATTTTATTATTTTGAGATTTATGTCAATCATATTTTTAATTAATATTTCTCAATGATATTATTAATGTTATTTGTATAATTGTATTATACTTATGATATAATTATTTTTTAATCATGTAGAGACAAAGTATAATTTTTTTAAAGATAGATATATCTATGTATGAAGAAATATCAATGGCATATTTGGAAATATATTGAATATTTCCAGGATTATTAAAGTTGAACCAAACACAAGAATGCAACATCTTTAGAAATATCATAAAATAATAATATGAATATTTAAGTTCATCAAAACAGTTTTTTCAATAGTCCTGAGAATCATATGATTCGCAGGAAAAAATAATTTGTATACCAAACGTTCCATTAGGGTTTAGGATTTGAGGTTTAGAAATACAAATAATTTTTGCATTTTATAATTCATGCCCCTACTATGTTTAGAACTGTCCATCAAGTCCCAAAACTGTTTCTTTGTATTGGATATTTAGATGACCTACTTGTATGTACATCATATTGTCTCATGTTATTCGTGGGACCATGATGGAATAAAGTGAAATGATGTATTTAGTTAATTAGTTTTGGGATGTAATTGAAATTGTGATCTTATTGGCTGAATGATTATTTGATGAGATTTGCTGACTCATGTGTGTCACATAACCATCCAACTTGTTCATTTGTTTTTGACGTCATGTTTACATCTAATACATTTTAGTATGTATTTAATAAAATTTTATTTGAAATATTTTTAAATAAAGTTAAAATATAAATAACTAAATTTTAATTTTATATATTTAAAATTTGAAGCAATTCTAATATCGCACGTACACTAAACAATTTCATTATGTATTTTACATCACGAAATTTATTATAACACGTAACATTTTAGAATATATTTAATACATGTATTTAAAATTTTATTAAATGCATATAATTCATACTTAATATTATTTGAAATTAATATTATAAATAAATGAAGCAATTTTATTCCCGTTCGTTGCGCGGGTTAAAACACTCGTATATAGATGTTAGGTGTGCGTCAGTTTTAATATATGTGTATTGTTGGGAATTCTAGGCGCCTAACGCATCGGAAGCAAATATAAAATTAAAATAAAAACACGCCAGGTCCTAAAATTCCCGAACGGATCCGCTAGTAGAATTTAAAACTTTTAAGATAGTGGTATACCTCACGAGTTTCAATCAGATGGTTGAACAAGGCGTGTGCAAGGAGCCCACTATCAGCGTTCTCCCTCTGCCGGTAATCCACACGAACAGTTTCTTCGGGCACCAAGGTGCTAGCCTTCAGTTCTTTTCTCCAAAAGAACTAGGGACCAATCTACAGTGTATTTGAACTCAAGAACTCCTTCTTGATTCAAATCCTAAAAGTGGCGCAATGGAGAATTCCCCACAAGAGCTCCTTCTTGTCTTTCCTTCTCACACAAACCCTAATTTTTGGCAACCTCAAATCGAATTGCCTAACTCCTTAGGCCAAGTCGATTTTACCCTCTCAACTCTTGAGAACCAAAAATTTCCTCACTTGGAAGCTAGGGTTTTGAAGGAGGCGATTTTTATCTCTCTCAACAAGGAGGATGAAAATTGCACAAATGAATTCTCACATGGTTTAGTACTAGGCGCCTAGCCCTAGGCTACTTCTATATATATAATTATATTTAGAGCATTATTATAATTCCAAATTATAATAATATGGCTTCATGACTTGAATTTCAAATTATAATATTACCATAATATTAAATTTAAATTCAAATCGTAATCTTAGGGAATCAATTTGAAAGATCAAATCTCCCCAAAAGATTTACTAAGATGGCGCCATGTGCTCTAATATTATCCTTGGAATTTTATAAATCAAAAACCTTCCTAACTCTTAGGAAGTCATGATTCTCCAAAGATCCTGATTTGAGATCTCATCAAATCTTTTGAATTCAAATCTTTTGATATCTCCATCAAATCTTTTGAATTCAAATTCATGACTTAAATTAATAAAACAATTTTATTAATTTAAAATGCTAAAAGAGGCGCCACCCTCATGCCAATATTAGGGAATTTTATAATTCAATAATTTCCTAACTCTTAGGAACCTTATCTGAATTATTTTTCCTTAATATTTTAATTGTAAATAATTAATCCCCATTAATCATTTAATAATTATTATATTTAAATTTGTCTCACAAATTTAAATACTTCACAACTGTAGATCAATTAAGACAAGACATAATGTCCCAGACATTTCCTCTGTGTCTTAAATCGTGCCACCGGAGTGACCCACGAATTAACCCTAATTCGTGTCCCTTTTAAACGGTGTCCTGTTCCTGCTCGTGTGTGACCCAGCAGGCCCCACGTGAAGTTGGCAGTAGGTCATCTCCATGACCTACAAGTCGTGAGCGGACTCTAGCAAGCCATCACGACTACCCAAAACACGTGAGTTATCGTTTTTACCAAAACTGACTTAACCTTAGTACCACCTTGTCAAAAACCCTATTGTCACACGATATCTAGGTCATGGATTAGGCACAGGAAAGTCATCCATAATCCAAACCTCAACTTTCTCGATTTCCTGAGTAAGTCTCAAATCCCAGCGTGGCCACGCATTTTTCCTGGACAGACTCATCGAGGGCGCCAGTTAGATATCTCATTTAACGAGGGACAAAATCCCATTTTGGTCAATCCACATTCCTCAGCACGGCAATCAACCAAACCCGTACTTAGCCCTTATAACTACCCTGTTACGGGCAGCGTTAGACTAAGCCAAAGTCTGACAACTGCAACGTCGGAATAATGATGACCTCAGGTCTAAGGCGTCGTGACAGGCGTACAGGAGAGGCAAGCTGATGACTAAACCCATGAAGGACTCTTCGGGTCATGTCCAGCAACTCGTAACCCCTTACGTAATTGCACCATGACTCTCGTACCAGCATCTAGTGCATGCATCTCTATGCACCGAGGTCATGCTGGTCTTAGTTCATTTCAAGTTCCCACTTGAATGAGCGACCAGGGACAGTTTAGATTAATTATCTCATAATTAATCACGGACTGTTATCATAGTAAACATGCTAATAATATGATAACCATTAATTTATCTCCATAAATTAATTGATATGTTCACAACATATCTATAAAATGATTGGCCCTAGGGCACAATCTCCAACATGTATATTTTACTGTGCGTGCGTATGTGTGTGTATATGTTTGAATATATATATATATATATTCTAATATCATGTGTATATATGTATATAATTATAGATATATCTATATGATATTTCATATATGTATATTATGTGATTTATATGTATAATTTGAATTTCATTTTCTCCTAATATTTTGATGTTTATCTCAAGTATGTGAACTTTGATCCTTAACAAAGGGTACGTAGGCCTTAGGTTCATAAGCCTAAGTCAACTCCAATCTTATAATCTTTGTTTTCTTTTCTTATTAAATTGCTTGAATCCGACTGTTGTGAATGTTTGTATGATTTTCATGATTTGATTGGAATCGCAATTCAATTATTAGGGTAAATTACACTTTGGTACCCTGTGGTTCTGTCATATTTCACTTTGGTACCATGTGGTATTCTTTGTTAACACTTTAGTTACTTTTAGAGCTATTTTGTAAATTTAACCATAACAAATTTTGCAAAAAATATATATTGACCCCCAATATTTTCAGAAAATTACAAATTGTAATAGGTCCCTGGATATATATTATCTAAGGACTAAAATAAAAACTATAAAAAAATTTTGGGGGTCAAAATGTAATTTTTGCAAAATTTGTTATGGTTAAAATTACAAAATAGCTCCAAAGGGTACCAAAGTATTAAAGGAGAATACCAAAGGGTACCAAAGTGTTACCTTTTAAACCACAGGGTACCAAAGTAAAATATGACCAAACCACAGGGTACCAAAGTGTAATTTACCTTAATTATTATAAAATGTACATTGGATTGCATTTGGATGAAGATGATCAATTCTTCAATTTAATTATTAAAAGATAAATATATAAGTTAGTTTTAGTTTCTTAAATATATTATTGCAATCAATTTGATTATTTTTTTAAAGGCCAAAGCTCTATTTTTGTCATTACTGGTCCAGCACCCGTGCAATGCACGGGTAGATCAACTTATAGAGTTGGCATATAAATTGTTACATAAGATCGACTAAATATAATAGTAAGCATCCTAAATGTGCACTTTAAATAGAATTCATGATAAAAAACCATAATTTAATTAAAAAAATTCATATGGAGTTATAATAAAAAAAATACCATTAAATACAATAACAAATGACAACATTCCTAACAACGTAAATATATACAAACTATTGAATATGTGAGATCCCAGGATTTTGGATTCAAATTTTGGGAGAGATTAGAATAATGTTAGAGGTCCTTCATGCTTTAAATAGGGTTTTTAGATTAGATTTTTTTTAGAAATTAGTAAATTCAGTAATTTAGAATTTTGATTGTCACATTTGTAATCCCCATATTTTATTTGGCTAGTGGTAAAAATTTGGGAGCAAACAGAGTCAAATTTTTATTAGACCTTTTATTTTGGTGTTGCGATAGAACACCTTCGAGTAAGAACTGAAACATGCTAGAGATAAAATTTTTAGAAACAAATTACATATTTGAAACCTACCTTCCACAACGAAGCTAATGATATAATTTTTGTCAAGAAATAAGCACTTTGTAGTCATGTGTTCAACTTGTATGAGTGTTGGAGTATTGAGGGGATAACATATAGTATAACTTTTATAGAGTTTTGTAGAAGTCCCACATTGCTTGGTTAAAGAAACTTCTAACTCTATATATGTTGGGAAATTATAGAGCGAGCACAGCGGAAAAAGTGTAAAAATGAAAATTTTTAGCACAACTCTATAATTCCCTTCCAGGATCCACTAGATGAATTTATACTAAGAAACGAAAAGTGATTTACCAAAAAAAACCAATTGGTAGCTTTAAATCTTGCGAATCCGAGAAGTCCACAGCAACGCGTGTCCTTCCTCTGCCGGTGATCCACACGAACAGTTTGGCAGACACCCAGGTGCTAGCCTCCAATCTCTTCTTCCCAAGAGATTATGGGAACAAATCTAGAATTCTTGGATCTTTAAGAACTCTTCTTGAAATCTTCAAGAAAGTGGCGCACAACTTCAAGAACTCTTCTTGAAAAATTCAAAACCAAAGATCAAAAGATGAACACCTTCACAATTCGCCCAAGCCTAAACCTTTTTAGGGTTTTGGTCGAATTCTCTCTCTCTCTCTCCTTTTCTCTCTCACAAAATCACCCCAAACCCTAAACCCTTTTAGGTTAAGTCGAATTTTGCACACAAGATGAGTGAGTGGAACTATTCTCCTCTCTCTCTCTCTAGGGTTAGACGAAATTTTTAGTCTCACTAAAATATGTATAGCCCCCTTAGTCGACTTGTGTGTTTTGTTACATATATATATACTCTCATTCCTAAAATTAGGGAACTCCTAATTATAATTAGGGAATCCCTAAAAGAGGTAAATATAATAATTTTGTAAATAATTATATTTAGGGAATCACAAATCTTGATTTATAATATTACATTAATATTATAATTCAAGATTAATAGGGAATTCAAATTTAAATTTCAAGATCAAATCTTGAAACCAAATCTTGATTGCTCAAACCCTATTGGTTGGAATGAGTCATAAGGAATTGAATTTATAATTAAAATATTACCTTAATATTCTAACCCTAAAATTCGACTTGCATATTTAAATTCAAAATGCAAGATCAAATCTTGCACTCCAAGTTCAAACCATGCGCCATCCTCAAATATATATATAGGAATTTAATAATTAAAATAACAACCCTAACTCTTAGGAAGTTATAACTAACTTATTAATTTCCCCAACAAATTGAATTAAAATTTCACCCTAATATCTTTAATTCAAATTTGAATCTTGAATTCAAATTCCCTAACAATATTGAATTAAAATATTACCATAATATCTTTAATTCAAATTTGAATCTTGAATTCAAATTCAAATCTTGATTTAAATTAACAAAACAATTTTATTAATAAAAATCAAGAAGAGGCGCCACCCTCTTCTTCTTGATATCCAATACTAAAGAATTTAATAAATCAATAATCCTCTATTTTTTTAGGAGGCTTATCCAATTTATTATTCCCTAATATTTTAAACAAGAATTCAATTGTAAATAGATTAATCAAATTAACTATTTAACAATTAATACATTTAAACTTGTCTAACAAATTTAAATATCATAAACGTAGATATTATTTAAGACAAGACTTCATGTCCTAAGACATTCAACTATGCCTTAAATTGTGTCACTAAAGTGACTCACGAATTAACCCTAATTCGTGTACCAATATGGTGTCTTGATCCTTCTCGTGTGTGACCCAGCAGGCCTCACGTGAAGTTGGCAGCAAGCCATCTCTATGACTCACAAGTCGAGAGCGGACTCTAGCAAGCCATCACGACTGCCCAAAAACACGTGAGTTTATCGCTTTAACGCCAAAACGACTAAACCTTAGTACCACCTTGTCTTGATCCCGATTGTCACACGATATTTTGGTCACGGATAAGGCACGGGAAAGTCATCCTTAACCCAAACCATAACTTTCTCGATTCCTTGAGTTAGTCCCATTTCCCTGTGTGGCCACACATTCCTTGGACAAACTCATCGAGGGGCCCAGTCAAATATCTCTCAACTTAATGAGGGACAAAATTCCATCTTGGTCAACCACATTCCTCAGCACGGCAAAGAACTAAACATGTACCTAGCTTGTATGGCTACCCTGCTATGGGCAACGTTGGACTAGGCCAAAGTTCTGTATCTACAACGCCGGAATAATCAAGACCTCAGGTCTAAGGGCATCGTGACAGGTGTATAAGAGAGGCTAGCTCATGACTAAAACCCATGCAGGACTCTCCGGGTCGGTCCAGCAACTTGTAACCCTTTACATAGTTGCACCATGACTATTGTAAAGCATCATATGCATGTATCTCCATACACCGAAGTCATCCTGGTCTTAGTTCATTCACATTCCCACATGAATAATCGACCAGGGACAGTTTAGAATAATTATCACATAATTAATCAGGGATTGTTATCACAGTAAACATGCTAATAATATGATAACGACTCAACTTATCATCCATAAATTAGTCAATCAATATGTTCATACATATAAAATGATTGGCCCTAGGGCACAATCTCCATCAATATATATACTGAGGTAACCCTCTCCCTTTGAAAGCTCTTTTGAGGCGAGTTAAGCCTTTCTACAACTCCATTTTGCTAGTGAGAGTAGGGGCAAGTTCTTTGGTGTATTATACCATTGTTTTTAAACATTTTTTTGACATTCAAAGCTAAGGAATTTAGTCCCATTGTTAGTTCTTATTCCTTTGACTCGCAAACCAAACTGATTAACAGTGTAAAGTAGAAAATCACCAATTATATTTATAATTTTGGATTTAGTTTGCATGAGAAAAGTCCACACTGCCCTAAAGCAATCATCCACGATGGTTAAGAAATATTTGGCTCTTGATATAGAAGCAACATGATATGGCCCCCAGATATCAACATGCACCAAATTCAAAACAACATTTACTACTAATTTTACTTAAAGGAAATGAAGATCTTGTCTGTTTAGCTATGTGACAAACATCACAAATATGAGAATTATCACTGTTCTGAACAAAACCAAGCTTAGATAAAACAGTATTGCTTAGATGACCACGCCTCTCATGGCAGTAAACATCAGAAAGTACTGAATTACATAAAAATCTTCTAGTATCTGCAATTGCATATGTATTGTCTCCATTTAATAAGCCAGTACAATCCTTTCATCATCATCCCTTAAGCAACAATAGTCTTACTCATAGGGTCCTGCACCATGCACTTGGAATCAGTAAAATTCACCACCATCCTAGTATTCTTAGTGAGTTTGTGTACAAATACCAAGTTGAAGTGAAACTCAGGGATATACATGACATCAGTCAGTTTAATTTGTTGAGTGAGTATTACAACCCCTATATGTTTAAGTATTTTCAAACTTCCATCAGGCAGAGTTATAAAATTTTTACCAATCAATTTCCTTAACTATGTAAATAAAGTTATGTCCCCAGAAATATGGTTTGATGCTCCTGAGTCTATGATCCATCCACATTTAACTAATGAGGTTGAGGATATACCTACAAAGTCAGTGAAGTAGGTAGAAGCAACAGGGTTGTCATCAACAACACCTTTGCCCTTCATATATTTCTAAATTTCTATCTGAATCATCTCTGAAAAAAAAGAGGTGGAATCAAAAGTTTTAACATCTGGTGAAGCATCTGAGTCAGAGAGGTTGACATTATTGGCATACATTTGTCCCTTCTTGCCCTTTTTATCCTTGCCCCTTTGCCTCCTTGAACCATTCTGGATAGCCATGCTTCTTGAAGCTTGCCTCTTCAAGATGCCCTGACTTCTTGTAGTAGGTACTGTTGGAGATTGTGCCCTTGGGCCAATCATTTTATGTAAATGTTTTGAACATTTTGATTAATTTATGGAAGATAAATTATGTTGTTATCATATTATTAGCATGTTTACTATGATAGCGTCCTTGATTAATTATGAGATAATTAATCTAAACTATCCCTGGTCGATTGTCCTCGTGGGAGCGAGAATGAACCAAGACCAGCATGACCTCGGTGTATGGAGATACATGCACTAGATGCTTTACGAGAGTCATGGTGCAATTATGTAAGTGGTTACAAGTTGCTGGACCGACCTGAAGAGTCCTGCATGGGTTTAGTCATAAGCGAGTCTCTCCTGTACTCTTGTCAACATGCCCTTAGACCTGAGGTCTTGACTATTCCCGCATTGTAGTTGTCGAACTTTGGCCTAGTCCAACGTTGCCCGTAGTAGGGTAGCCATACAGGCTAGGTACGGGTTTGGTTGATTGCAGAGTTGAGGAATGTGGTTGACCAAGATGGGATTTTGTCCCTCATTAAAGATGAGAGATATCTAACAAGCGCCCTCGATGTGTCTGTCCAAGGAATGTATGGCCATACAAGGAAATGGGACTAACTCAGGAAATCGAGAAAGTTGTGGTTTGGATTAAGGATGACTTTCCCGTGCCTTATCCAGAACCGAGATATCTTGTGACAATAGGGATCATATCAAGATTGTTGGGAATCCTAGGCGCCTAAAGCAGCGGAAGCAAAAACAAAACGATAAAATTAAAACGCCTAGGTCCTAGAATTCCCGAACGGATCCGCTAGCAGAATTTAAAACTTTTGGTTAGTGTTATACCTCACGAGTTTCAATCTGTTGGTTGAACAAGGCGAGTTCCAAGGAGCCCCCTCCCAGCGTTCTCCCTCTACCAGTAATCCACACAAACAGTTTCTTTGTACACCGAGGTGCTAGCCTTCAGTTCTTTTCTCCAAAAGAACTAGGGACCAATCTACAGATCTCTGACTTCAAGAACTCCTTCTTGAAACAGCAATTGAGGTGGCTCTTAGAAGAATCCCCCCACAAGAACTCCTTCTTGCCTATTCTTCTCTCACAAACCCTAATTATAGAGCTTAGTCGAATTTCCCTAACTCTTAGAGAAAGTCGACTTTCTCTCTTGGGTGCAAAGGAATATTTTCTCTCTCTAACTCTTAGGAAGAAAATCAAATTAGGGTTACAAAATTGCTTGTCAGCATTTTTTTGGTGCAAGTCGACTTGCCCATATATATATAGTCAAAATTTGGTGATTTAATTATTCCTAAAATAAAGATATTTTGATAATATAATTATTTTAAGACTTGAATTTATAATTAAAATATTACCTTAATATTTCAATTTAAATTCAAATTGCAATCTTGGAGAATCAAATGAGAGATCAAATCTCTCATTGGGACCCACCTTCATGCGCCATCTCCCTCTCTCCTTGGAATTTTATAAATCAAAAACTTTCATTATTTTTGATTTACCAAAGATTCTGAGATGAGATCTTCACCAAATCTTTTGAATTCAAATCTTTTGAAATCTCCATCAAATCTTTTGAATTCAAACTTATTATTTGAATTAATAAAACTATTTTATTTATCCAAATAATCCTCATAGAGGCGCCATCCTCATTTATTTATTAGGAATTTTATAATTCAATAATTTCCTAACTATTAGGAACATTATCTGAATTAGTTTCCTAATATTTTAATTGTAAATAATTAAACTCATTAATTATATAAACAATTATTATATTTAAATTTGTCCCACAAATCTAAATATGTCATCTGTAGATCAATTAAGACAAGACATAATGTCCCAGACATTTCCTCTGTGTCTTAAATCGTGTCACCTGGGTGACCCACGAATTAACCCTAATTCGTGTCCCTTTCAATTGGTGTTTTGTTCTTGCTCGTGTGTGACCCAGCAGGCCCCACGTGAAGTTGGCAGCAGGTCATCCCCATGACCTACAAGTCGTGAGCGGACTCTAGCAAGCCATCACAACTACCCAAAACACGTGAGTTATCATTATTACTAAAAATTCTATCATTCTTCTAGTATAGGCTCAAATAGTGGATCCTGGCAAGAAATCACAAAGCCTGCGTGTTTAATTTTAAGTTTCAGCTTGCGCTTCCGCTGCGCGGGGCTCTGTGGTTTCCCAACAGGTACAATATCTATCACCCTTCTTCATGGAATCCTTCTTCCCAACAAATTTCTTTGATGGAATATTAGATTTCTACATATCCTGTGTTTTCACAGCTAAAGCACTCGAATCTATATTAGTAATTCCAGTGGGCACATCATTTCTCCGTCCTTCAACCCTTGAAATAATAGAGTAGGTTTTATTAAAAGTAGAAAGAGGATCAAGAAGAAGAATATTACTAACAACAACATTGTTACTGTCATTGAGACACATACAGAATTGCATGACATTGTTAGAGGAATCAATGTCTTCCAATTTCTTATGAACGTCACATTTGCATACAGCACAGGCACATCTAGGACAAGGCTCAAGACAGTTGAGTTCCTCCCATAATTTCTTTAAATTGTTAGAGTAAGTCGCAAGAGAATCATTTCCTTATTTAAGGCTAGCTAGCTAGCTATTTCTTAATATTAAACACTTGTGACTTATCTCCTTGACCAAATTTCTCCTCTAGTTCTTGCTAAAGCTGCCATGCAGATGGGGAATAAATGTAAGCCTCTCATAGTTCTTTGGTCATAGCATTAATAATCCATGATATGACTATAGAATCAACTAGACTCCATTGTAAGAATTCATCAAAATTCTGGTTAGTAGGCTGAGGGTAGGTCCCTTCTACAAACCCTAGTTTATTTTTTGCTCTAAGAGCTATCTTCATGGACCTACTCCATATTATATAGTTACTCATTGTCAATGGATAAGTCACTAACAATAATCTAGGATTATCTGAATAGTGGACATACAATGGATCCCTTTGCATAGATCCATCATATTGCTCTTTAGTCCTAGATCGAGTAATAGAGGCAGTAGAAGGTTGAATCTCTTCTGCCATGACTATGTAGGTATGAGTGTATGTGTTTTACTGAGCTAGATTGTAATCTCTCCCACCAACCTGCCATGACTATGTTAGGCCTTCCTACATGGTATCAAAGCTTGGTTTGGCATGTGGAACGGATGAGCCTTACAGTGGGTTAACCTGGGAATAACCAGTTGGCTTCATGCTACTAATGTTGGGCATGAGGGGGGCGTGTAGAACACCCACATTTGTTGGTTAAAGAAACTTTTAACTCTATATATATAATGAGGCAACCCTCTCCCTCTAAGAGCTTTTTTCGGGTGAGTTAGGCCTTTTTACAAGTTCAATCTTGTAAGGGTTGAACTCAGGGTGTCGTTAAGGACGTGAATGTGAACATGTGTCTTTATACATTCTAAAAGGAGATGAATGTGAACAATTATGTGAGGAAATGACTTATGAATATAACATGTGCCTTAATTGTGGTTTAAAACACAATTTGATGCTTTGGATTATTTGGTCATTTTGTCAAGTGAATGCCTATGGCTAATTGCTCACATTGAGAATTGTTTTTGATGAGTTTTGCTCTTGTGGATGATTTAAATATTTATAAGGTTATAAGGGGTCGAGTTGCATGTGGCCCATTGGGGTTATAAGAGTCTCAAGTTAGTGACGATTGATGAATATTATTTTGGAGATATAATCTGCCTAGTGGTGGCCAATACTGATAGGGGATATAAGGGTTCGGGTGGTGGGCAGTTGATGGGTGTGAAAGGAAAGTTGACTTAGCTTTGTATGAACTTTGTTGATATGTGGTTGTGCATTGTGTTTATTCTTCTGGTATGAAGCTTGAAATACTTAGAAGTTTAATGTGATTTGTGTGATATTGATTTTGAGTTGATAATATTATACCATTTTTATACATTCTATATTATATTTATTTCGGTTCTTTCCTTTGAGATATTAGAATTGTTTGATTGTTTTATGGATTGTGGTTTAAATGAGATCTTGTGTCCAATTGAAAATTTTCCGAAATTCTCACCCCTACTTTTCCTTTAGACTCTGTGATGAAAGTCAGGATTGGAGGAAGTAGAAGTACAAGTGGACGTTTTCTATATAAGGATTACTCACCATACCTTGTAGAATTTTCTAATTAGCTGTAGATTTTTGTAGTTAGTAATTCTATTTTTGTGAACTTATCGTCTTTACCGGGCCCTACTAGGCTATTTTAGAGGTGGAGCTTCTTGTATGTCATGTTTGCTTTTATTTTCCAGCATGAGTTGTAAGGACGATGTATGGGTTTTTATTAGTTTGTCTTTTGAAATGAGGCCATGTAACTTAAGTTTTATGAGTGTAATATAAGTCTAGTCCTTAAATTTATTAATGATGTTATAATTTCTAAGTTTTTGATCCTCCCATATGTGGTTTCCAAGAAGTAAGATTCTCTAGATTTATTTTCTTTAACTTCTAACAAGTGGAGGGTACCTCTACCTTAACAATTTAAAAATCAAATCACAAGTCAACTTTAAAACAATATAAGTATTTGATGGACCTACGGTTATTGGGCTGGGCCCAAAGAGAATATGAAAACATTGTGGGTTTTGTTGATATTTATAGAGGGTTTTGGGAAAGAGAAAAGTTAGAAATTGGTTAGGAATTGGGATTGGGAGAGAGTCTAGCATCTCAAAAGCTTCCTATCTTTATTTCTGTTGGTTATTCAGTATTTCAAGTAGGATGCTCTGCGCAGTGTTTGGTTTTTTCGTTTTCTAGTTTCGCTGGCCATTTATGAGCTATTTGGTTTACTATTTCTTTTGTAACTGTTGTTTTATTAAGATATATATAAAATGTGAAGTGTTTTCAGTGTCTGGGTTCTATCAAAGTGGTATCCTAGCAATCATTCTAGAGGGTCATGGGAAGAATGGAAGGGAGGGTAGAGAATCTAGAGAAAGATGTTCAACAAATAAAAGAGTGGATTGTTGAGATAAAAGAAATACTTGAGAGTAAGCTTGGTCCTTTAAAGAAAGCAGGAGAGAACTGGACATTCCAACAAGATAGTGAAGACCTAGAAGATCAAAACATAGCAGAGATCAATGTAGTTGTAGAACAGGGATGAGTGAAGAACAAGACACAACCAAATATCACAAGTTAGAGCTTCCGATTTTTTCTAGTAAGAAACCCTTGGGCTCCTGGATTTTTGAAGTTTAACAATATTTCTCCACTAACAACATTCTAGAGAAAGGGAAGCCTAGAGAAATCATATTTTGTTTTAAGGGCAAAACCCTTCAATGGTTTCATGGGAGAGAAGCACAGAAACCATTCTTGCCTTGGGTTGAATTTAAATAGGATATTCTTCACATGTTTTATGGTTCCCAAGCAATGATGGCATGGAAACAAGATGAGATGGTGGAAGATGATAGGGAGAGGCTTGAGTGGTTGTTGGCACCTTTAAAGGATGCGCCTAATGATTTGCTGCCTGGAATATTCCATAAGGGTTTTAGATTGGAGTTTTGGGCCAAACAAATGCTTACTAAGGCCCATTTTAATACCCTAGAATATATGGGTATATTGGCTTTCCTAAATAGGCCACAAGAACTTCAGATAGAGTTAAGACAAACCAAGGCACAAAACTTAATTTTTGTAACGGATTAGGCCCACATAGTAGAAAAAAAAAAGAGAGTCTTGCATACAACTATAGAGGAGATGCAAAATAAGTATTTAAGGTAGCCACTTGGGCTCAAATGGTTCAATACTAAGCCCAATTATATTAAATTACTTAACCCAGAAACTACCCATTTTCCTACTACTAAAAGCCCAAACATAAAGGGTGGAGAGAATAACAATACCAACATGTTATATGAAGCGTGGACATTCACACGTTAAATTCTTAAACTTACATGACACAACACGGCATATATTTATATATATAAATAATTAAAAATTCATAAATTTTGATGAATATTTTAAAATTATAGTATCTATTCATAATATATGTCATGTGCGTCATTATTTTTTATTGTTTGTCCCGTTAAAATCACAATAAAGTGATTTTATATTTTGAAATTTATGAATGTATGATGTGGGTGCCGTACGGGTGTTGAACACAGACACATGTCTGGCACGGCGACACGCATTCAAAATGAAGTGTCCATGCTTCATAGTAAACATGTCAATGACAATTTCTTTAGGCTCCACAACGTCACTCAATAGAAGGAGTGGGTACCACAGGTTAACTAAGGAGGAAGCAACAAAGAAGAGAGTTCTTGGCCCTTGCTACTGTTTAGATGAGAAATTTAGACCCAACCAACCATGTAAGAACAGGCAATTCAATATAATTTTACTTACATAGGGGTGGGAAATGCTTGAAAACATAGTGGAAAAGGGGACTCAACAGGAAGTGTCCATGAACCAAGAATACACATCTTGGATCAGCACCCTAATGACGCTAACCATGAACTCTGTAGTGGGTATCACGAAAGAGAACACCATGAAATCAGTTGAGACAATCAATAGTCTTGAGGTATAAATTTTAATTGACAGTGGTGCATCCCATATTTTCATCTTTTCATTGGTGGAGCATTTAGAGATACCAGTACAAC
This sequence comes from Chamaecrista fasciculata, assembly GCA_003254925.1. Classification (NCBI taxonomy): domain Eukaryota; kingdom Viridiplantae; phylum Streptophyta; class Magnoliopsida; order Fabales; family Fabaceae; genus Chamaecrista; species Chamaecrista fasciculata. Next base: position 30,512 of record QANZ01036170.1, read on the forward strand.
AAATTTCACAATATCAGGTGACCGTTGGTAGTGAGTATCAACTTAGGAGGGACTTCAAATCCTACAAACCTTCTATTTGTTTAAATTAGAAAGGTTGAAGTCCCGTGAAGAGATAAGGGATGATTGGGATCAACTAACATTGACGAGCAAGAAAGATGATTGGGAGCTGTGTTTAGAGGGTGATCCTTCCTTGACCAAGACTTTAGTGTCTCTTCATCCCCTACTTAAGTCAGTGAAACAAGAACAAAGATTTCTTTATTGAATTTGGGGAAATTCCTCTTCAACAATAGGTTGATTCAAACATATATAAAAGGATTGGAGAACTATCAAGAGGGGAATGTTGAGACATCCTCTTCCTTTCACCTTAAGGACAAGGTGAAGCTTATAGGAGGGGGTATTGTTAGACCTCTTACTTATGAAAGGAAAAGTGAGGCAAAAGAGATTGAAATTGGGTTTGAGCACAATTGGAACCAAACCAAGGTATATGGTACTGAAAAGAGGAGGGTTGAGCTGGAAAGGTGGGAGATAGTGGGGCAAGATTGGGCATGTGGTGCTGATATATATATATATATATTTATATATATACACTAGGGGCTTGACGTGCCCTAGATGTAACGTTTGAATTGATTTAAAATTGAAGATTATATTAAATTTTTATATTGATAAAAGAGTAAGTTTGGGACCAATTTGAGAAATTATAAAATATTTATGACCAATTTGAAATTACCTCATATGGGGAGAGTGAGTGGGGAAAGAGTAGTGGCATTTTTAATTTTTAATTGTTTTTTGTAGTTTTTTAATTCATTTATTTTTTTAAAGAAGTGGGGAGAGTGAGTGGGAGAGAGAGTGGGTGATTTTATTTTTCTTTTTTAATTTTTTAATTCACTATTTTTGACCAACCATAAGAGTGGAGCTATATAATATAGTATAGATAGCATAAATATAGATATATATATACACACGTGAACGGATCCCCTACAGTGCTTAATCCTTGTAGTTCTCAGTAGTGGATAACTATGGCCATTTGATTTAATTTAGATGCATATGATGATGACACGTCACCCACATTTTTCTTTTTCCCTCTAGTGCTTCAATTTTTATATTTTCACCAAAATTCAGGGATCCATTCTCATATATATATATATATATATATATATATATCGTGGGTTTTTGAGGTTTAAGGCAAGGAAAATAATAGGGAATGGTTTGAGAGAGAGTCTAGCCTCTTGATGAAAGCTAAACAACCTTAGGTTCCTATCTTTATTTCTGCTGGTTATTCAGTATTTCGAGTAGGGTGCTCTGTGCGGTGTTCGGTTCTTGAGTTTTCTGGTTCCACTGGCCATTTATGAGCTATTTGGTTTACTGTTTCTGTTGTAAGGGCTGTTTTATTCTGGAATATAAAAATAGTCGGTGTTTTCAGTTACTGGGTTCTATCGGTATGAAAGTGCAAAGAAGTCAAATAATAAGAAATCAAGATGAATGAATGCATTCAGATGACACCAAAACTATTTATTTACTCTGCATTATAATTTACACTTGTTTAGAAATATGCCAAACACAAAAAATAACAACAAAACCATAAAAGTCATGCCATATGAATTTATGAAATTATGTTAACAACATGGCAAATCCCGAACCATAACCATATTACCATAAAGAAAAAATATATGGTGTTGACACCAATAAGGTGGGAAGGCCTAAATGGTACATTTTTATCTCTTTTACGTGTTGCAACAACCACCAACATGAAGCAAAGCTCTAGTCACGATAGAACCCACATATTAGAGGCTTTCACTCTGTGTCGTGTCTTCGCTATCACTTGATATAGAATGAAATCCCTGCAAAAGCAAAAATTCATTTTAATTGTTACCTAATCTTTCCAGGCACATGCAAGGAGGATAATATACGATAATGCTACATCTCACCAAAATAATAATAATGCTACATAATCATTTCACTTATAAGTACTTTACTAACTATGTCTGGCATCAAACATGACACAACACTTCAAATTGCATCTAAATACTAAATATTTTGAATGGTTTTATGGTAATAATATCTTGTATCATATGCTTATTCTTCTAACTGTATGGCAAGTTTGAAATGCTGCTATGATATGATAGAACCAAAGCAAGTGACATGTTTGCAAAATGTTGTACTTTCATATAGTTCAACAATAAAAGTTGTGAACTCAAAATGCAACAAACACAACTCTAAACTTATATTCAAGTAGTAAAAGTGTATACAAAGAACTCACTGGATATGCATTTATGGAGTCTTCTGCCTTGAATACCTTGCCAAGGAAATCCTGAAAACGACTAGAATATTTTTTGGGATTTACAGCCGTAATTGAGTGCCGATCATACTGAATGGACCTATACAAATGCTCAATGCGCTTTGATACATCATAGCTCTGAAAGATGTCTACTATTCCAAAGTTCAAAACTACCTCAAAAGAATTCTTTTGGGTCCGCATAGCACGTCCAGGCACTTCTTTTCCCAACTTACAAAAATTGCTGCACAAAAGACTGAGTGTTGACTAACTCAGAACTCAGAAGGAATTATTCTAGATTTATATGCAGCACACAATTTATTTGGTAGTTTGGAATTGTAAGATTTTATTTCAGTTCTATGCAGATTTTGCAGTCAGGTTGATGCATACAATCATCCCTTAAATTTATATGTTCTGGTAGTTTGAAGCCTTGAACTTTAAAATGTAATTTGGACCTAAATTTGTATACTGAACAGAAGAATAAAATATTTCATCTGTATTGAACATATATATCCCTACTCTTGTTTAAGAATTAATATCAACAGTAAAAATGGAAATAAAATATGCTATGAAGATCTAGATACGGAAAACTCATGAAGTTCAGGGTCACAAAATGTAGCAAATAAGACCATTGAGTACGGATAGGCACATCGATTTTTATAGTTTTATTACAAGGAAGCCACCACAAGCCCATTTTTATAGTTTTATTACAAGGAAGCCCAAAAGAATTGTGAATTGTAGAAAGAAAATTAGGAAAATGGGCTAAAGATTTTGGGTTTGTAATCTATATAAATAAGGTGAGAATGGAAAGTTCCTACTCTTAGCTTGTGGAGGGTGTTGAGAAACATAGAAATTATCTTATTTCTTATTTTATTATATTATTATTATCTTTTAGGATTAGAATCTTATTTCTGCTATTATCTTTTTCAAGTAGATTTAGGATGGTTAGGACTATTTCTCTAATATTTAAATCGTTGTATACCTTTCTCGTTTAGAGTTAATCATAATAAGAACTTTGCTAGCTAATTCTTCAGTACATATCATCATGCAATCCATAAGATGCAAAGGTGCAATCCAAATTTTCAATTGAAATGCATTTTTTACCTTTCGGATGTTGTACTAAGATAGGAAAGAGATGATTCAGTGTCATAATTCCCTTTTGAATACTCATCAAGGTTGCCTTTTATGCTAGAACTCCATTCACTAGAGGAGCTTCTACAACTATTGGTTCCTCTGTTAGTAAAGCTTTTACAATTAAGCAAACCTGCAGTTAAAACTTTCTTCTATTTCAGAATTTAAAATGTCATAAACCAAGCAAACACGCACACAGTAAAAATAAAACTCAGCAAAATACCATATATATGTACAACTAACAAATGGCTCACAACTCAATTATCGAGCATAAAAGAAAGAGATAAAGAATTGTGTTTTCCTCTAGACATTATAAGACTAAATATTTACATCTAATTTTTGAAATTATCAATGTGCTACTAAGCAAAAGAGAACTAGCAACAAATTGAAAATTGGACACCAATATTTGGCATGAAAATAGTTGGGTTGGAAATAGCTGCTTCCCCTAAAGATTCTAATAAAATCATTTACAGGTACATGGTAGATTAATGAATTGCAGGGTACCCGACTCAGAACTTCTAGTAACTAGCAAGTGAACAATTTATAATGCTAACAATTCAAAAAATGAGATTGACTGATAGCAACAAACATATTACAGCTTTAACAAAAAACTTTTAGCATCTGAGTTACTGTGTTTAGTGAATCATGTTGGAAAACAAACCCAAAGATTCCAAATAGTAGAGAAATATGACTGAAGAAAACATGTATATCGTAATAGAAAAATAACCTTCATGCTGTCCCTTAACATGTAAACCAAGCAACAAACTGTAATTCATGGTGCCTTCCGCCTCCAAATACTCACAGTCATATTTGATTTGTCTGCAACCAACAGGACTCATTAGTTGAGATTAATGGGTAAAAATAAAAGGCAATTACTTGACATTATGAGAATCATTACAAAAAGGAAATTCTTATTTTACAATGTGAGAATATCAATTACTAATTCTGCTCATATATATAAAGGTGAATTCCTTTACTTAGTAATCTAAATAAAACAAAAAAAAAAATGGAAAATATAAATAGACTTACCTTAAAAGACGAAGATGGACAACTGGATCCAAGTAGAAGCAGAAATCAAAATCAATATCCTTAAACACAGGACAATTCTCAGCTACCATATAGCTGGTGTTTCGCCCAATTTCTGTGCCTTTGAGATCATAGCACCTATGAACTTGGTAAGTTGATTTAAGTTCATTACACATGACGGAAATGTGAGCCTGTATATAGTAAAGCCGTTATTCACACATATGAGTAATAAGGATGTATTTCCATGCAATATTCTGCTATATAAAAAAGATAGTGTCATTTAATGTTTTCCATTATTCTCTGCCATTAATTTTGATTAAGTTTCTATCAACTATTATTCCTTGAGTGTTGAAACACATCATTAAAGAATTGACATGATATTTATTGATTGCAAAGTTTTGTGTTTCATTAACTTCACTACAGAGAACCTCTGCTGATTAGAATTCCTGTGACACCTTAAATAGAGTAATCCTTCCAACATGATTCAATCAATTGGCTCTGACACTACACAAGTGGTAGTGCACACAATTTTGAAACCAACCTAAGAAAGCCAAGCAATAGTCCATTGACTGTAGATTGTACTCACTACCTCAAAAAAGACCCATCTAATAAAACTTCATAAACATTGACATGTGAGATTTGCATGGAGCAGACGTCACAATCTACTATATTATATAAACAAGATAATGAATAACAAATAAATTACAGATCATAGTTCTCTTATATTGGAAATATATTGTAAAGACCTCTCCTACTACTTACTTTTTAGTCAATAAAAATAACTTTCTGGCCAACATAGAACTAATTTTATCCTAATATGACAATAAAGGCAACTAAATAGTTTAATTTCTAAATGAAATGTACACTGTAAAAAGTTAACCTCATTGGAGGAAAGGTTTTTGCAATATATAATGTGCTACGGTAGCTAGATTTTAATTTTTAAAACAAGAGGGATTTTATATGTAAGTTAACCAAATTTTAGGGGAGGCTAGTTTAATTTATTCTAAAAAAACGGAGTCTAGAGAAGAGAAAAAAAACTTTCAAAATTGGCTAGAAATGAAATTTAGAGCCAACTCCTAAGGAAGATGATCTTTTGACCCAAAAAAAAAAAGTCAAATAACTTGGATAGTAGTGAAGCCCTGTATGTTTGAAGATGTTGATAGTAAAGCTTTTATCTTCCATTTCAACCAATAACCTCACCTCTGATAAATTTCTTTATGCTTTCCAATTATTGTCATACTTACTGAAGAATTATAATTATATGATGCCCAGAACATCATTCTTTGCTACAAAGGAAATTCAACCTAAACTAGATTGTTTTTTTCGAGGAATTTGAGTATGGGGATACATGTACCTTAACACCTCCAAACAACCTGATACTGTGAAGTCCTAACAACTTGGATAGTAATGAAGCCCTGTATGTTTGAAGATGCTGATAGTAGCTTGGGAGCATGTCTAGCATTACCTGAATGATGTGTGAAATCATATAAACTGTTGTATCAGAAAAATCATAACATTTCAACTGCATTAAGTTAATCTCTTAACTTCCAAATGCATCAAGAGTCCTTTATCAGTACTAAAAAGGATCAACAAGAACTAACTATAAATAATAAGATGAAGCTATTAAAAGTGATAATAGGATACAATGGAGTAACAACTGAAGAAATGAATTACATTGAAAAATGACATATTTTCTCTTGAGAAAGAGTGACCCGAAAGTCAGAACAAAACAAGTCAAGGGGAAAATAACACAACGATTGAACTTCAGAACTGACTTTTGCCATAACCAACACAAAACTATTTTCTCACACGTGTTTTTTATGATTACTACAAGAACTGTGATTCGAAATAATTTGTTACCTTCAGTTCGGATTTTCGTATGATTTTCATCACAAATCTTTCATTAATAGATGAAACAAACACATTGCCAAATTTTCCAGATGCAACAAAGTGTAAGAGGTGTTCATCCCCACATATTGACTGCAAGTACTCAGTGTAATCTATGTCTTGGAGCTCTAATATGTTCCTGGAAAAAGTGCATTAGCATCAATACCAACATCATAATTTGGCCAATGTGCCTAGATTCACAATAATATTTAGAAGGGACTATTTTTTTAAAAGATGCCTGAAGCACAGCAAGAAATAGAAAATTGAGAAAAAGAAAAAGAAAATAGAATTATAAAAAAATTACCACCTGAAAACAGCAGGACAATAATCTTTCAACTCAAAATCTGGGTAACTCCCCTTTAAAGTATGTATCCTATCAGTTTTAGTCTCTCTAAAAGAATCTTCTGTGAGCTTAGGGTATAGCCGACCCATCTACTTCCCCTGCACAATGGCTTGAAGGAATGATGTGTATGGTTAATAGCATGAAAGTTAACCAAACAAGTAACCAAGGTAAAAAAACAATAGAGAATAATGAAAAGAGAGGGGAGCACTGGATTGAATAATAATTACAATGCTTTTTTTTCCTATGTAGGCCAACAACAACAAAATTTGCAATCTTTAGTTTTCTCTATTGATCATAGATAGAAAATAAGCACTGTTCTTTCTTTCAATTAGTTCCGAACAATAGACACTTTTCCAAGCCCCTAAAAGAGAAAAACATGCTATCAGGATTTGGATTTCAAATAGCAAGAATGACAAGGTACAATTACAATTACATGACAAATATGTTTGTCTCCCTATCTCTTTCATAAAAAACATGAACTAGTTTTAGGCTGCATTTTTCTTTCTCAAATTCTTGCAAGTTAGAGCAGCTAGAAAGTTATAGAAGGGACTAGTCACTACTTGCATTTGGTCTCTGTAATAATTATTCTTTACTCAGCTCAAGTCTTAAATTTATGATACCGAAACATATAATTTCAACATCAACCAAAGTCAATCAATTTACGACTATTATGAGAATCAATCATAAATCTTTGTAAGCACGAAAGCAAGCAAAATCTTCTATCAGTTACTGAGAAATTACCAAACAGCTTAAAAATACATGACCTCTTGACAACTTGTTTATCAATAATTTTAACAAGAAGCTTCAAAACTATAAATGTGGGACAATTACGTATAATATAATTCACGAAACATTTATTGTTGTATCAACATACTCCTTCAAAATGAAATTTATAAATGCGAAGAAAGATTCCATCATAAATAAATTTACCAATACGACTCACTCAATAAAAAAGAAAGGGATCCAGGGGAAAGCAGTGAAGTTGAAAAGCAAATCCTGCAATTATGAGCGAAATCCAATTAGGTAACAACAAATTAAGACATTAAATATGTGCATTTACTGCTAAATTTCAAAATTTTGCATCAAATTTTCAAAAAGAACGTCCACCCAAAAAAAAATTGCAAAAACTCACCGCGCATAAATGATCCGTATCAATTCGATTTACCTCTCACAAATTTGCAGATGAGAGAGATTTATTGATTTTGATGAAGAAGGTTTTTTAGTTCAAATTCCTTGCCATATCTCGTCAGTTCTCGATGGACTCTTCGTCATAATTGTAACAAAAATTGCCACTTTTGGAATTATGAACAGCCATGCAATTTACCAGTAAATCCAAACTGATTTTGGCTATAAAAATATTATGAAAAAAAAATAGTTGCATGGAAGTATCAAGTACGTACTTATCTCTTCTCTTTTTTTTTTGCCAAACATCTCTTCTCTCTTTCGACATTGTTGTTTATAGATTTAAAAGAAAAAATGTATATATCTTTATGTATATCTATACTTTGTTTTTTTGTCATTTTATCTATATTTATACTATTATATATGTTTGAGAAGCTTTCTAGTTGTTAGTTTTTTAAAACTATAATATAAAATAAATTATTTTAAATATAATACATGAAAATAAATATTAAAAAAAATAAAATCAACCCCACGTTTAAGTAAATTGCAACTTAGGTCATCCCATGTTCAAGTTTAAATTTTGCATTCTCATTCTTTGAAATTGTTATTAAATTATTAAAAAAGTTAATAGAAGAATATCAGTTTATTAAAATTTTTATTATTTTAAAATATAATAAAATTAGTAATTATTTTATAATATAATTTTCAACTTTAATAATTCTAACGTTAACCGGCATGCAAAGCCTCTCGTTATTCATATGTGTGAAAAGTGTTTTGATTGGTCAAAAAAATATTAAAAGAGATAAAACAATTAATGACGGGAGCTAGTTAAATAATTTCTCACTACTTGGATAGCCAAAAAATAAAATTTCTCACTACCTTAAATAAAAAAATGTTATTAAAATAAAATAAAAATGATAATATATTATAAAAATTTAAATTTTTTTTAAAATATAATGAACTGTTTTTTAAATTTTAAATTTTAATAATTATTAAATTTAAATTGATCTTTGCATGTCCTATATCTATCTATATACTATTTATATATGTGAGGAGTGTTTTGGTTGACCAAAATTAAAATTATTATGAAATATTAAAAGAGAAAAAAATTAGTGAAGGGAGTTAAATAATTTCTCACTATTTTGATGGTCAAAAAAAATTTCTCACTACTTCAAATATAAAAATGTTATAAAATATAATAAAAATAATAATATATTATAAAAATTTAATTTTTTGTTAAAATATAATAAATTTTTTAAATTTTAAATTTTAAAAATTGTTAAAATTATACTGATCTTTGCATGGCTTATACATATCGATATTATTTATATATGTGAGAAGTGGTTTGGTGGGTCAAAATTAATTTTATTATGAAATATTAAAAGAGAAAAAAAAATATTGAAGAGAGGTAAGTAATTTCTCACTATTTGGATGTCTAAAAAAAAGCTTTTCACTATTTCAAATAAAAAAAATGTTAAAAAAATGATATAAAAATAATATAGTAATATACTATAAAAAGTAAAATTTTTGTTAAACTATAATAAAATATTTTTTGAATTTTTAATGTTAATAATTATTAAATTTAAATTGATCTTTGCATGACCTATATATATATACTATTTTTTTTTGGTAAGTACCGGGCTCAAGGCAGGCCCAAGAGCCAAAAAAGAAAAAAGAAAACGCAAAAAAACAGAAAAAAGCAAAGAAACCCTAAAAGAAGAAAGCGACGATTACGGAGGCTTCACCCATTGCAAATCGCCAATCCCCAATCTATCTCGAAGAAGCAAAGCAGCCATGGACGCCAGCGGGAGTTCAAGCCGAACAGTGTCCCGGACTTCTCCCCGCTCACAACCAAGGTTCGCCAGGAAGTCTGCGCAAGCGTTAGCCTCCCGCCAACGATGTTCGATGCTCCAATGTCGGAAGAGAGACAGCCACTGCCTAATCTCCACAAGGAGGCTGTAAATTTCAGAAACAGACGAGGAATCACAGCGCACAGCATTGACCAGCACGAGGGAATCGCATTCAATCTCGATACAACTCACCCCGTACTCCGCCGCCACCTTCAATCCCTCAAGGAGCCCCGAAGCCTCGGACTTGAGAACTGAACAGGCGCCGAGAAACTTGTGGAAGCCAACAACCCAGCAACCGTTCTCATCCCTGATTAGACCGCCACAACCCGCCGTCAGGGACTCCCGGCGGACCGCTCCATCAGTGTTCAACTTGACCCATCCCTGCTTGGGAGTGCTCCAAGCGACCTGAACCTCCATCAGAGGTAAATTGACATCACCCAAGCTTAAATTAAGTTTCCCTCTGTCATAATCTATAAGAGTGCATTTGATAATTTCTGCAGGCATATGTGGCTTCCTTGTATCAGAGTTGTGGATATACTATTTATATGTGTGAAAAGTGTTTTGGTTGGTCAAAATTAATTTTATTATAAAATATTATAAGAGAAAAAAATAGTGAAGGGAGTTGAGTAATTCTCCACTATTTGGATGGCCAAAACAAAATTTCTCACTTCTTCAAATAAAAATTTTTTATTAAAATAAAATAAAAATAATAATATACTATAAAAAATTAAATATTGTTAAAAGAGTAAACTACTAAATCGGCTCTGGATTATTGGCTCGCTGACAGATTGGTCCCTGGATTAAGGAAATTAACAAATAGGTCTCCGAATTTTACAAACGTTAGTCAAATTGGTCCTTCCATTAAATCTCCGTTAACCAACACGCTGACGTGGCACGTTAACTGACACGTCAACAGTTGGAAAATTGAAAATAAAAAAAAAATAAAAAAGCCATCTTTGCATTAACTGCCACATAAGCGCCACATAAGCATTAATAATAAAAAAAAAAAGAAAATTCATTAAAAATCAAATAGTTCTCACCCACACCCATACCGCCAAACCTAACTCTTGAACCACACCCACACCCAAACCCAAACCACACCCAATATTGCTAGGTCCTCAAATTTATTAAATACAAAAAAAAAAAAAATTAGTCCCAAAACCTTAATTTCATCCTCATCTTCATCTTCTTCGTCGTATCATCTTCACCTTCTTTCATAAACTCATCATCTTCACCTTCATCATCTTCATTTTGGTCCCTAAATCTTAAACCCCATTCAAACATCATCATCATCTTCATTTTCATCTTCCCAAAATCCATCCTCCACTAGAATCAAATTAGAAAATCGAAACTATTTTGCAGAGGCAAAATCGAAGGAGCCGGCAACGACGATGAACGCGTTTCACCTTATATCATTGTCGGAGGGGTTTGATTCGTCCCCGTTTTTTGAGGAGAAGAAGAAAGAGGAGAAGGTGGAGATGAGATTTTCGATGGTCAGGCCGATGAGATGATGTTCGTCGGATTTTGCTAGATAGAACAAGATGATGTTCGTCGGATTGTGCTAGATGGAACGAGATGATGTTGGTCCCCAGATCTGGTCGCATTTTGCTCACTTAAAGCATTATGTGCAGAAGGTTGACAAATTTTCTGGGTTTTAGGATGAAGGTGATTTTGAATTTCTGGGATTTTTGTTCGAATTTCTGGATCTTGTGTTTCAATCTTGTTTAGTATCTTGTGTCAGTCTTAGATCCTGTTTCAATTTCGACATTGAGATTACATTTTGGATGATGATTAACGAATTTGTATGATGATTACATTTTGAATCGAAGATGATGAATGAAGATGAATCTTATTTAATAAATTTGAGATGTCTTTGGTGAGAACGTTGTTATTGGAGAGGGTGGGATCCGGTGAGGGTGAGGTGTGTGGGTCTTCATGGAGGCGCGTGATGGTGCTGTTGGGATTGAGAACGATTTGGAGGTGATTGTAGGGATCGGTGGTTTCAGACATGGTGGGTGGATTGTTTAGTGAAGCTTGAAAAGAGAACATGCAAGCGATGAAGCAAATAACTTTGGTGCTTAATGATTTTGAGTTATGACTTTCCCAGTTTTAATTTTGAAGTTATAGCATTCATTAATAAATTGGAATGTTTGGGGTTTAGGGTTTTTAATATTTTTAAGGACTAAATTGGAATGTTTGGAAGAGTTTTGGGACACTTTATAATTGTATTTTGAGTATTTGGGACTAAAATGAATAAAGATGATGAAAAGAGGGGAAATTGAGAATAATGAGATCATAATGGGTGAGAGACCTTATTACTCAAATTAGATTTTTTTAGGGTTTAGGGTTTAATATTTTAGGGTTTAGAGTTTAGGATTTTAGGGTTTAGGGTTTAGGGTTTGGGGTTTAGGTTTTAGGGTTTTTAATACTTTTAAGGACGAAATTGAAATGTTTGGTAGAGTTTTGGGACACTTTACAATTTTATTTTTAAGATTTGAGACTAAAATGAATGAAGATGATGAAAAAGAGAGGGAATTGAAATAATGGGATAAGAATGGGCAAGTAAAAATCAATTTTTGTTTTTTAAAAATATAACTCAGGGACCAATTTGAATTTTGAAGGAAACGTTTTTTTTAAGTATTAATGCTTATGTGGTAGTAAATGCATAGGTGACTTTTTTTTTTCTAGTTTTCCAACTGCTGACGTGGCACTTAACGTGCCACGTCAGCAGTTAACGACCACGTCAGCGTGTTGGTTAACGGAGATTTAACAGAAAGACTAATTTGACTAACGTTTGTAAAATTCAGGGACCTATTTGTCAATTTCCTTAATCCAGGGACCAATATGTCAGCGAGCCAATAATTCAGGGACCAATTTAGTAGTTTACTCATTGTTAAAATATAATAAAATATTTTTTTAATTTTAAATTTTTAATAATTAACAAATTTAAATTGAACAGGCATGCAAAGCACAACAGTTAGTTATATATATATATGTGTGTGTGTAAGGAGTGTTTTGGTTGGTCAAAATTAATTTTATTATGAAATATTGAAAGAGAAAAAAAAATAGTAAGAGAAGTTAAATAACTTCTCACTACTTCAAATAAAACATTATACAATTAAAATGAAATAAAAATAATAAAATAATATAAAAGTTTAAATTCTTATTTAAAAAATAATATTTTTTTAAAATTTTAACTTTTTAATAATTAAGACATGCAAAGCACATTAGTATATATATATTGTCATTTTGCTAATTGGCAGCTACTGAATTTGTGACATCTCAGCTTCTAAAGTCAAATACATAAGAGTTTAGCGGAAATAAATGTGGTTACTTTAAGAATGAAAGGCTTGGTTACCAAACTTGCGTAAATTTATTTTTCTTTTCTTGCTTGGTTGACACAAAAATACGCGCCTATATAAGCTGGTTGCCACTTACTATCATACATAAACTGAAACCATATTATCATTATCATATACATATTCATACATACATAAACAAAAAGCGGAATCGTACATATGAGTTTAACTTATATATATGTAAACTGTATCATACATCAGTCTAGGCCTAACCATCAGGGGGTTCAAGCCATATGTTCTCTTATACTAATATATCATACAACTGTGTATATACATTAATGAACTACTACCATGCTGGATAGACTATATACAATAACAAAAGATATACTATTGATCCTAAGAGGCTCCACATCTACAAAAAACAGACTACTACCTAGTTTACCAAAATATCAGCTATAGGCAGTACCAAAAGCCTACTAAGTCATACTATAAAGTCAAGCTTCACTAGCCGGTGTTGGTGGTGTCGGAGCAGACTCTAGTGGGATAATTTACTCTGGAATCGAGATAAGCTACACGTCACTGACGATTGTGATGGTCCCTAGCGGAGGAACTAGTACCTCCTTTGTGGCCACCAGAAGTATGAACTTCAGTATCGGCATCTGTAAATGTTGAAGTAGTGAGAATTCGAGAATTTTTAGTAGGATTCTAAAATCTACTTACCCACTGATATTTGACCATGCATCAAGTCGCCTACATACAATCTCTAAAGCTAACAGTCGATCCATAACACAATCAGATAGATCATACATTTTAACATCATATCGAACATCATCATTAATCAATATTGATAATATTGAACATCATACTTACATACTACCTACAACAGTACATAATCATAGCATGTGAATAAGAGAACTTACGGGAACCATTCGTACTTATGCAACATATGCAATGCTTTCATTACTTATTGTCTTCTTCACTTAGCTTTTCATCATCATGGCTGGTCGCGACAGACACAGTAGTTGGCCTTCCATGGCGTCCCCCGACGTGTACCCGAATCCATGGCCTCCGAGTGGGTCCTACCACTGTCCCTGGTCATCATCATTTGGGCACTCAGGCCTTTGGGCGAGTCTTACCACCATCCCCAATTGTCTTTTATTTGTCTATATTTCTTTATGCATTACATGCATTCATTCATCATCGTTCATCATATGTCATTGTGCATTATTGTCATACATCATTCATCATTATCATCATCATGTTCATTATACACATTCATCATCATAATCATATTTATTCATCATACACATGCATCAAACTTACCTGAACGCATAGTGATCTCTGATAGGAATTGTGCCCTAGGGCCAATCCTTTTCTGTATATGTTATGAACATATGGATTAATTTATAGAGATAAATTAATGGTTTTCACATTATTAGCATGTTTACTGTGATTACGTCCATGATTAATTATACGATAATTAATCTAAATCTGTCCCTGATCGATTATTTTCGTGGGAGCGAAAATGAACTAAGATCAGCATGACCTCAGTGCATAGGGATGCACGCATGCGATGCTAGAATGAGGGTCATGGTGCAACTACGTAAGGGGTTACGAGTTGCTGGACTGACCCAGAGAGTCCTGCATGGGTTTAGTCATCAGCTTGCCTCTCTTGTACGCCTGTCACGACGCCTTAGACCTGAGGTCATCATTATTCCGGCGTTGCAGTTGTCAGACTTTGGCTTAGTCTAACGTTGCCCGTAGCAGGGTAGCCATAAGGGCTAAGTACGGGTCTGGTTGATTGCCGTGCTGAGGAATGTGGACTGACCAAGACTGGGATTTTGTTCCCCATTAAATTGGGAGATATCTTACTGGCGCCCTCGATGAGTCTGTCCAGGAAAAGGAGTGGCCACTCAATATATGGGACTTACTCAAGGAATCGAGAAAGTAAAGGTTTGGATCATGGATGACTTTCCCGTGCCTGATCCATGACCAAGATATCGCAGAACAATAGGGTCGGTGCCTAGGAGGTACGAAGGTTAAAATCGGTTCTGGTAACGATCGATTCACTCACGTGTTTTGGGTAGTCGCGATGGCTTGCTAGAGTCCGCTCACGACTTGTAGGACATAGGGATGACCTACTGCCAACTTCACGTGGGGCCTGCTGGGTCACACACGAGCAGGATTAGAACACACCTTTTAAGGGACACGAATTAGGGTAATTCGTGGGTCACTCCGTGGCCTAATTTAAGACACAGAGGAAATGTCTGGGACATTATGTCTTGTCTTAAATTTTCTACATGTTTAAATAATTGGTAAATAATTAATAGAGATTAATTATTTGCAATTTAAATATTGGGAAATAATAAATTAAATAATTCCTAAAAGTTAGGAGATTATTGATTTATAAAATTCCCTAATATTTAGTTGAGGGTGGCGCCTCATTTTATGGGGATTTAATTAATAAAAATGTTTTATTAATTAAGTCATGAATTTGAATTTGAATTTGAGATTCTAGATTTGAATTAAGATAATGGGGTAATATTTTAATTCAATATTAGATCTAAATTCGAAATTCAAAATTTGAATTTGAAATATTATTGTAATATTTTAATTCAAAAATATTGGGATAATATAAGTTGGTTATGACTTCCTTAATTTTAGGAGCTATTGTTGATTTATAAAATTCCCAATAATTAGAGCTAATAGGCGCCTAGACTCATGGGTCCCACTTGGAAGATTTGATCTTCAAATTGTGATTCTGAGTTGGCAATTTGAATTTGAATTAAGATATTCTAGGAATATTTTAATTAGATATTCAAAGCCTAAATTAATGATATTATACGGGTTTGAAGACAACAATAGAACAAAAGGAGTTTTGTTGCTGATTGTTGATCTGTGGCGCCATCCACCAGAGTTCAGAGAAGGAGTTCCTGAATTCAGAATCTGTAGATTGGATCCCGAGTCTCTTTGGAGAAAGAGGCGTGGAGGCTAGCACCTCGTGTTCGGGAAACTGTTCGTGTGGATCACCGGTAGAGGAAGGACGTGGAGACGGACTTCTAGACTCACCAGTATCACCAATCCGATTGAAAGCCTGAGGTATAACACTTTTCATATCTGGTTTTAAATTCAGCTAGCGGATCTCAGGGTGGGTTTTCCCCGGGGGCGCAAGTTGTTTTTTAATTTGCGTTTCTTCCGCTGCGTGTTTCCCAGGGGATTCCTCAACAGTGGTATCAGAGCCACGCTAGTCTTGGAATTTAAAATCATTTTGGTGTGCATGTGATGTATGCTTGGCGTGTTTTACCTTTTTCAATCTTGTGTTGGTTTTACAAAAAAAATCCATCGAATGTTTTTCTAAAACTGAATCTACAAGATAAGGTGCAAAATTATGTATGTGATACATAAGGCAAAATTATGTATGTGATACATAAGGAAGTCAATATGATTGATTTCAGATTTTTCTTGTAATTATAGGCCAAAGTCGAAATTCCCATGTAATTATGGTTAAAAGTGTTTTAATCATAATATTATGTGGGTGAC
>QANZ01036190.1:0-10023 GCA_003254925.1 Chamaecrista fasciculata
CACACGATATCTTGGTTCTGGATAAGGCACAGGAAAGTCATCCTCAATCCAACCATAACTTTCACCATTTCCTGAGTAAGTCCCAAATCCCAGCATGGCCACGCATTTTCATGGACAGACTCATCGATGGTGCCAGTTAGATATCTCTCATTTAACGAGGGACAAAATCCCATTTTGGCCAATCCACATTCCTCAGCACGGCAATCAACCAGACCCGTACTTAGCCCTTATGACTACCCAGCATTAGACTAAGCCAAAGTCTGACAACTGCAACGCCGGAATAATGATGGCCTCAGGTCTAAGGCGTCATGACAGGCGTACAAGAGAGGCAAGCTGATGACTAAACCCATGCAGGACTCTCCGGGTCAGTCCAGCAACTCGTAACCCCTTACGTAATTGCACCATGACTCTCGTACCAGCATCTGGTGCATGCATCTCTATGCACCGAGGTCATGCTTGTTTTAGTTCATTTCAAGTTCCCACCTGAATGAGCGACCAGAGACAGTTTAGATTAATTATCAGATAATTAATCACGGACTGTTATCATATTAAACATGCTAATAATATGATAACCATTAATTTATCTCCATAAATTAATTGATATGTTCACAACATATCTATAAAATGATTGGCCCTAGGGCACAATCTCCAACAGACTCCCATTTGCACTAGGTACAATCATTAATCAAACTGTTCCTACACAAGGAACATCTATTAATGTGTCTAATCTCCATCTGACATTACATGATGCTCATGTAAGACCTGTGCTAGGGATCTCGTAAGAGGATTGACAACATCATCCTCGTCTGCTACTTTACATATCTTGATATCAACATCTCTAGGTGATCATGTCTGAGTGCATATATATATATATATCACTGTCGGAACATCAGTGGGGATCCAATCCCATTTGGTGTCTTCCTGTCTCCACAGGGTGACCACCAATCACACATCAGACATAGTTTTACGGTCTGCGTCTCCACGCGACCAACCCTTTTGTTGTAGAATCAGCAATCGTGCTCTCTGCTTGGAAACTCTTTCCAACTCACGATGCTACCGTTCAGGAGAAACACATATCCATACCACGATTCATCTTGGTAGGTTTTGGAATACGGGCACCCGTGTAACTCTTACACATTTATTCCACCATAATCCAAGATTTCATCCTTAGTTCTTCCTAAGTACTTAAGGATGCTTATGACAGCAGTACAAGGATCCTCACCAGGGTCTTGTTGGAACCGGCTTGTCATGCTCAGGGCAAACGACACATTGGGTCGAGTACAAGCATGATGGATCCTATTGCCGAAGCATAAGGAATGCCAATCATGCGCCCTCGCTTATCAAGTGTCTTGGGACACTGATTCTTGCTCAGGGTCAATCCTTGATTCATCGACATGAATCCCTTGAAGTCTTGCATACTGAACCCCTTTAGTACTCTAGCTCATCCAAGTCCGTACTCTGACTCAATCCAAGAAGCCTACAAGATCTATCTCCATAGATCTTAACGCCTAGAATATAGGCAGCTTCTTCCTTCATTGGAAAAATTTCCAATTCGCAATATGTCATTGACATATAGCACCAAGAACACAATTGTGCTCCCACTAACCTTCTTGTAAACACAAGGTTCATCAGTGTTTTGTAAGAAGCCAAACTCTTTGACTACCTCATCGAAACGATGATTCCAACTCCGTGATGCTCGCTTCAATCCATAAATGGATTTCCAAAGCTTGCACACCTTTGCTGGTTCCTCTGGACATACAAACCCCCTCAGGTTGTGTCACGTACACATCCTAGGGCAGCCTTCCTCTAAGGAGTGTTGTTTTGACATCCATTTGCCATATCTCATAGTCATACTATGCGACTATGGCAAGCAGGATCCTAATGGTCTTGGTCATTGCAACAGGGGAAAACGTTTCGTCATCCCATGACGTTGAGTAAACCCTTCTGCAACCAGCCTCGCCTTGAAGACGTTGATATTGCCATCCATGTCTGTTTTCTCCTTGAAAACCCACTTGCACCCTGCGGGTTTTACCCCTTCGGGTGAAGCGACCAAGGTCCATACCTTGTTGTCATACATGGACTATATCTTTAGCCTTCATGGCTTCAACCCATTTCTCAGAGTTGGGATGACAACTTCTTGATAGGTGGTAGGCTCACCACGCTCTTGTTGGGAAATTACGGGCACGCCAACGCAGCGGAAACAGGTATAAATTAAAAAAATTTAAACAAACAGAATAGGCGCATAGTGATTCCTTCCCAAGGATCCGCTATATGGATCTGTATCAGTAAAAGGACCAGAGATTTACCCAAATCAATCGGTGACTTTTGTGTCTACGATACTGAGGAGTCCACTCCGAGTGTGCTCCCTCCACCGGTGATCCGCACGAACAGTTTTGGAGATGCCTAGGTGCTAGCCTCCTTCACTTCTCCAAGTGAATCAGGGACCTTATCTACGGTGTTCTTGAATTCAAGAACAATTCTTGAATTCCCAAGAACAGGTGGCGCCTATGATCAAGAATCTTATTCTTGATCTCACACAACCTCGTCACAAACCCTAAAACTCCTTTTAGGTTTGCGCCACTTTCTCTCTCTAGAAAAACTAGGGTTGTGTTTTCTCTCTCTCTTCACCAAAAGCCAAAATCGAATTTTGCTCTTGTGAATTAGCTAAGAAAAGTCGAAATTTCCAAGTGTACATGAGGCCCTAGAGAAAGTCGACTTTAGCTATGTATATATAGGGTTTGGGAAGTTTGATAATTATAATTAGGGAATCCCAAAATTATAGGATTATCATAATATCTTTAGTCAATCTTTTGAATTTTGAATTCTAGTCTTTTATTGAATTAAAATATTACATTAATATTTAAATGCAACCTAGACCTAGAATTCGACTTCCCCATATATTATTGAATTAAAATATTACTTTAATATATTTAATTCAATCATTTGAAATCTAGATCAAATCTATTTGAATTTCAAATTTCAAGCCATGACTTTTAATTAATAAAACATTTCTATTAATTAAAATGGGCTTATATTTAGGCGCCAACCTCAATCCCATTAATCCTAATATTAGTGAATTTAAAAAATCAATAATTTCCTAACTTTTAGGAAACTTATTCAATTTATTTATTCCTAATATTATAAATAGGAATATAATTGTAAATAGCATAATCCAGTTATCTATTTAACAATTATCATATATATATATTTAAATTTGTCCCACAAATCTAAATATCATATATCTGTAGATATTTATTAAAGACAATATTTCATGTGCTAAGAAAGTCAATTATGTCTTAAACGGCGTCACCTAAGTGACCCACGAATTAACCCTAATTCGTGTCCCGATGTGGCATCTTGATCCTGCTCGTGTGTGACCCAGCAGGCCCCACGTGAAGTTGGCAGCAAGTCATCCCCATGACTTACAACTCGAGAGCGGACTCTAGCAAGCCACCACGACTACCCAAAACACGTGAGTTATCGTTTATCGCCGAAACGACTTAACCTCAGTACCACCTTGTCTAGATCCCTTTTTGTCCTACGATATTTTGGTCATGGATTAGGCATGGGAAAGTCATCCAAAATCCAAACCTCAACTTTCTCGATTCCTTGAGTAAGTCCCAATTTCCAGTGTGGCCACACATTCCTTGGACAGACTTATCGAGGGGCCCAGTTAAATATCTCCCATCTATATGAGGGACAAAATTCCATCTTGGTCAACCACATTCCTCAGCACGGTAATCAACCAAACCCGTACTTAGCCCTTATGGTTACCCTGCTACGGGTAACGTTAGACTAGGCCAAAGTCTGACAACTACAATGCCGGAATGATGAAGACCTCAGGTCTAAGGGCATCGTGACAGGCGTACAGGAGAGACTAGCTAACGACTAAAACCCATGCAGGACTCTCCGGGTCGGTCCAGCAACTCGTAACCCCTTACGTAATTGTACCATGACTCTCGTACCAGCATCTAGTGCATGCATCTCTATGCACCGAGGTCATGCTGGTCTTGGTTCATTTCAAGTTCCCACTTGAATGAGCGACCAGGGACAGTTTAGATTAATTATCCTATATTTAATCACGGACTGTTATCATAGTAAACATGCTAATAATATGATAACCATTAATTTATCTCTATAAATTAATTAATATGTTCACAACATATTTATAAAATGATTGGCCCTAGGGCACAATCTCCATCAAACTCCCACTTGCACCAGGTATAATCATTAATCAAACTGTTCCTACACTAGGAACATCCATTAATGCGTCTAATTCCCATTTGACATTACATAATACTTATGTAAGACCTGTGCTGGGGTTTCTTTCAAAGGATTGGCAAAACATCCTTGACTGCTACCCTTTCATATCTTAATATCACCATCTCTAGGTGATCCTATCTGAGTGCTTATCACTGTCGGAAAATCAGTGGGGAACCCTTCCCATTTGGTGTGTTCCTGTCTCTACAGGGTGACCACCAAGTGTACTTCAGACATTAGTTTTACAGTCTGCGTCTCCACGCGACTAACCCATTCTTTGTAGAATCAGTAATCGTACTCCGCCTGGAACCATTCCAACTTACGATTGTACGTTCAGGGAATACATTTTTCAGTACTGCGATCAATCTTGGTTGGCTTGAATAATGGGCTTCTGTGTAACCACTTTACACATTAATTCTGCCGTAAACCAAGAATTTGTCCTTAGTGCTTCTTAAGTACTCAAGGACCTTGATGACAGCTCTCAAGTGAACCTCAACAGGGTCACAGCTCGTCATTCAAGGGCGAACGTCATATCGAGTCTAGTACAGCATGATGGATCCTATTGCCGAAGCATAAGGGATGCCACTCATGTGTCCTTGCTCATCATGTGTCTCAGGAAACACTGATTCTTGCCAAGGACCAAAACTTGATTCATCGGCATGAATCTCTTCTTGAAATCTCGCATACTGAACTCCTTCAGTATCTTATCCAAGAACGTACTTTGACTCAATTCAAGAAGTCTCCAAGCTCTATCACCATAGACCTTTGCTGCCTAGAGTATAGGCAACTTCCTTCCTTTCCTTCATCGAGAGTGATTTACTCATCCAAGATTCACAATCCTTAAGATAGTAATGTCACTTTTGACTAGCAATATGTCAACGACATATGGCACCAAGAATACAATCGTGCTCCCACTAACCTTCTTGTAAACACAGGACTCATCAAGGTTTTTGCAAGAAGCCAAACCCTTTTGACATCTTTATCAAAACAATGACAAAAGTTTCTCAATAGGTAGCGGGCTCACCACGCTTCTAGAGCAACACTTCCTTGTTCTCAATGACCAGAGATCCCCATCTTTGAAATTGAGAACGTGTTCTATCAGTACTTCGTTGTCCTTATGTTTTAGAGGAGCTTCCACAACACCTTGCGGATCTTCTCTAGTTTTCGTCTGTGCCTCTCAAGTGTCTTGTGGACCTTGAACTCTTTCAAGATTCATCTTACTCCCACTGTTTCTTTTGGAAACATGAATCCCCTTTTAAAGGTATTCTTCTCTGACTTACAAACCCTTTTGTAATCAGGTGGGTAGTTGACTTGACACCCTCTTTTGTTTTCTTAGGGTATCCCACAAGCATATACTCGAGGGTTTCGAAGACAGTTTATCATCTGCCCTTGGCTTATAATAAACTTGACATCCTCAAAGTTGAGACAAAACATTTATGGGACTCTTCCCATACCATATCCCATATGGCGTCTCCTAGACGAAATGGTTAAGTGTGAAGCCAGCAGCTTCTAGAGCACACCCTTTAAAGGATGGCAGAAGATCAATTTGACTCATCATAGATCAAGCCTTATCCAATAGGGTTCGATACCTTTTCTCAAAACTCCATCTATTATGGGGTTTTAGAAAGAGCAAGTTGTGAGACCGTCTCACAGCTTCTAAGATGATTAATAGTGTCTTGACTCAAATGCTTTTCCTCTCGATCGAATCGAAGGAATTTGATTATCTTGTCAAGTTAGTTCTCTACTTTACTTTGAAATCTCTATTTCAAAAGACTCTGACTTGTGTTTCAAAAGGTAGCCGTAGATCTAGCCTTTTGAAGTAGTTAGTAAGAGCTATTACCTTTAGCTTAGATATTTGTGGGTCCACATACATCAACCATGTATGATCCCCACAAGGTCAGACATTCTATTACTGCGATCACTAGAGGAATGCCTCTTGTCATATTTCCATTTTAAACAAGACTTGCAAGCATCATATGATTCATAATCACGTGAGCTTTAGAAGTTCATCTATATGAAGCTTCTCAAGGCGTTTCTCGCTTGTATGGTCAAAACGACAATTGCCAAAAAGTATATGGGATTAGATTCGCTAATCTGAATCCCTTTTGTATCAATGTTATAAATATTGTCATCGTTTCTAGTTCAAGACATAATGATTATCTTTGCAAATCTCATAAGCAAATAAACATTACTTTATTAAAATAGGAACCATTCTTTTACACATAAAATCTTCCTTACTCTCATAAGGAGAAAACAATGTTTAAACTTAAAGAATAAAAATAAACTAGCCCGAAAGGGGAAATCCAAGCTCTCATGTTCCTTTAGCAGCAACGGAAGCAACGCTTGCTCCACTGTCCACTTCTAGGTCCATATCGCTTTCGTCCTCGATTTCTACCGTCTCTGAAGACCATGCACATAAAATGTGAGAACCACATGTCGTATCCAATACTTAAGTGGTTTAAGTAGAAAAAGAACAATTATAACAAAGATACCTGAAGTAGAGGGCATAACGCACTTCTTCTTCTTTCGATCTTCCCAGTAGTATTTGCACTTTCTCATCGCGTATCCTGACACTTGACAGAAAGAACAGAATACTTCCTCTGAGGGCTTTGCTTTCTTGGCAGGCGATTGATGAGGGTCGTCCTCTGGCTTGGTCTCACCATCCACCTCGATTCCCTTTCTCTTTCCTTTGCCCTTCAATTTCCTTTCCCTTTTCTGAATCATGGACGCCTCAACAGACTTGAGCATCCCATGCAGCTCAGAAACTGATTTCTTTGTTCCTCTCCTATAGAAGCTTTTGACAAACGAGTCATAGCTCTTAGGTAGTGAGCACAGGATTATTCCTGTGGCAAACTCAGGTGGAACAAGGAATCCCAGCCTATCAAGATGATGTTTGTACCCTCTCATCTTTATGACATGGTAATTGACAGATTCACCTTCAGCCATATTGCAAGACATAAGAGCCTTAGTGGTCTCATATCTATCTTGTCTGATCTGGTAACGGAACATTTCCTTGAGACGCATCATCATCTCATATGATATCAATGTATCCAAGCCCTCATGCAGCTCAGGAATCATTGTGTCCACCATCAGACAAGAGACCTCCAGCGAGTTGTCGAAGTGCTTCTCATAAGCCCTCCACTCAGCTCCTGGAGCGCCCTTGGCAGGCTCTTGAGGGATAGGTTTGTCCAGAACGTACAGTCTCCAATTCTCAGATTACGAAACCATTCGAGGAAATTTGTTCTAGTCAGTTTATCCTTCTCAAGGATAGGTCGCAGTGAAAATGTTGAACTATCAATTGCCATTTGATTCTACAATTAAAGATACGAATTTCAATTAGCACTGTATATGTATATGTCCACCATTTTATAAAACCCAGTAAAATTTATTATTAGTGGCTAAGACCCATATTTCACCAAAATTTACCGTCGCGGAGGGCGATCATTCACCTTTTGGCTATTCAGGTAGGTAACTCTTTACCAATCACATCATATGTGACTCTTAGATCTTTATGGGACTGTATCATCATATGATACGTTTTATGGCATGTTTATCCCATCTAATGCCTTGAGGTCCAAAACCGTTTTTATAACCCCATTAAGTCACACAATAAAACTTGTGAAAGGCTAGGCTCAAAACAACGAGGCCGAAGCTTTAACCCCCATATCACCAAGGCCTACCTAAACACGTGTCGCGGAGGGCGATCACTGCATCTAGCAAACCAAGACTTCAACGAGGCGTCGCATTGAATCCCCCATTCACCCGTGTGTCCTCAAGGTCAAGATAGATACGTGTCGCGGAGGGCGATCACCGCTCTATGATGAACAATATTTCCACAGGGTGTTTTATTGATGGCATTAAAACTTAAGATTTTCTAAAAGGGTTTAATTTTTATAAAATTGTTCCGTTCTATAGTTTAATTTCAAAACTCCTTTTAAAATTAAACGAGTCATGCCACATGTTTATTTCCCCATGTATCACATACATATAAACATGTGCACGGATCTTGCATCATATGCAAAATCCCACGCTCGTATCGTATACGTGCTTGTAGCGTTTAAACGTGTAAATAGCATGTTAAAATCGCGTCCTAAACATACATCTAGCGCTTTGTATCACATACAAACTAAATGTAAAGCAAGCATATACCGTGTTTAGATATGGCCCACCTATCCTAACAATTCTCCCAAGTTACAAGAGAATAAACCCAGTTACATTGAGGCATAAACTGAAAAGTAAAATTACATCGGATAGAGGGAGACGACACGTAGGCCGTATACACCAAAAACCTAGAGCCATATCCAACACCACACAATTACATATATGAACAATTCATACAATTATGTCAAACACGGTATACAGAAAACACATCAAAACCGATTTTTGTATTGTGTTTAAATTAGGATTGTGCAATTTTAACATGCCCTTTTTCTTAAAATTAGGCCCCTTATCAATAATTATAAAATTCAAGAATCACATTCAAGAATTTAAATTATTGATCCTGAAAATTTTAAAATTCATGATTTTAATAAATTTCCAGCCACCCTTTTATAATTATAATTAAAACAATTTTAATCATAATTATATGGAATTTTGACTTTATGCCTAAAATTTCAAGAAAACTTTAAATCAATCATATTGATTTCATATGTATCTCATACATATAATTTGCACCTTTTACATTAGTTCCAAGACTTTTATGGTGGATCTTTTTCGTAAAACAACAACAAGTAAGCCAATTGAAAAACGGTAAAACATACATTACACATCACATGTAAAACATACATTACACATCACAGATCCAAAATAGCGTGGCTCTGATACCACTGTTGGGAAATCACGGGCACGCCAACGCAGCAGAAACAAGTATAAATTAAAAAAATTTAAACAAACAGAATAGGCGCATAGTGATTCCTTCCCAAGGATCCGCTATATGGATCTGTATCAGTAAAAGGACCAGAGATTTACCCAAATCAATCGGCGACTTTTGTGTCTACGATGTTGAGGAGTCCACTCCGAGTGTGCTCCCTCCGCCGGTGATCCACACGAACAGTTTTGGAGATGCCTAGGTGCTAGCCTCCTTCACTTCTCCAAGTGAACCAGGGACCTTATCTACGGTGTTCTTGAATTCAAGAACAATTCTTGAATTCCCAAGAACATATGGCGCCTATGATCAAGAATCTTATTCTTGATCTCACACAACCTTGTCACAAACCCTAAAACTCCTTTTAGGTTTGCGCCACTTTCTCTCTCTAGAAAAACTAGGGTTGTGTTTTCTCTCTCTCTTCACCAAAAGCCAAAATCGAATTTTGGTCTTGTGAATTAGCTAAGAAAAGTCGAAATTTCCAAGTGTACATGAGGCCTAGAGAAAGTCGACTTTAGCTATGTATATATAGGGTTTGGGAAGTTTGATAATTATAATTAGGGAATCCCTAAATTATAGGATTATCAAATTATTAAATTATGTATTTACAATAATATCATAATTTTAGGACTTGAATTCATAATTAAAATATTACCTTAATATTATAATTTGAATTCAAATGCAATCTTGGAGAATCAATTTGGAAGATCAAATCTTCCCAAAAGATCCCCAAGCCCATGCGCCAAGTCCTCCCTTATTTTGTTGGAATTTAATAAATCAAAATAACAAACCTAACTCTTAGGTAGTTATAACTAATTTGTTATTTTTCCAACAATATTGATTTAAGATATTACCATAATATCTTTAGTCAATCTTTTGAATTTTGAATTCTAGTCTTT
>QANZ01036190.1:10167-20686 GCA_003254925.1 Chamaecrista fasciculata
TAAATTTGTCCCACAAATCTAAATATCATATATCTGTAGATATTTATTTAAGACAATATTTCATGTCCCAAGACAGTCAATTATGTCTTAAACGGTGTCACCTAAGTGGCCCACGAATTAACCCTAATTCGTGTTCCGATGTGGCATCTTGATCCTGCTCGTGTGTGACCCAGCAGGCCCCACGTGAAGTTGGCAGCAAGTCATCCCCATGACATACAAGTCGAGAGCGGACTCTAGCAAGCCATCACGACTACCCAAAACACGTGAGTTAGGCATGGGAAAGTCATCCAAAATCCAAACCTCAACTTTCTCGATTACTTGAGTAAGTCCCAATTTCCAGTGTGGCCACACATTCCTTGGACAGACTCATCGAGGGGCCCAGTTAAATATCTCCCATCTATATGAGGGACAAAATTCCATCTTGGTCAACCACATTCCTCAGCACGGTAATCAACCAAATCCGTACTTAGCCCTTATGGTTACCCTGCTACGGGTAACGTTAGACTAAGCCAAAGTCTGACAACTACAATGCCGGAATGATGAAGACCTCAGGTCTAAGGGCATCGTGACAGGCGTACAGGAGAGACTAGCTAATGACTAAAACCCATGCAGGACTCTCTGGGTCGGTCCAGCAACTCGTAACCCCTTACGTAATTGCACCATGACTCTCGTACCAGCATCTAGTGCATGCATCTCTATGCACCGAGGTCATTCTGAATCTACAGAGTTTTTGATTCAAGAACTCTTTCTTGAACCAAATTTGATGGTGGCGCAAAAGTGGAGAAGACAATAACAAAACCCCTTTTGTTTTTCTTCTCTCAAAACCCTAAAGGTAGAACAATTCGAATTTTCACTAACTCTTTAGGAAAATTGAATTTTCTCTCTCTAGCTATGGAGGTGGCGATTTTTCCCTCTCTCTACAAGGAGGAAGACAAAATCACAAATGATCTCTCTTTGACCTAGGCGCCTTGCACCCTTATATATACATATATATAATTATTTTTAGAGCATTATTATAATTCCAAATTATAATAATATGACTTTCATGAATTGAATTTCAAATTATAATATTACCATAATATTTAATTTAAATTCAAATCGTAATCTTAGAGAATCAAATGAGAGATCAAATCTCCCTTAAAAATCCTCCAAGATGGCGCCATGATCTTCACATTTATCCTTGGAATTTTATAAATCAAAAACCTTCCTAACTCTTAGGAAGTCATGATTCTCCAAAGATCCTGATTTGAGATCTCATCAAATCTTTTGAATTCAAATCTTTTGATATCTCCATCAAATCTTTTGAATTCAAATTCATGACTTTAAATTAATAAAACATTTTTATTAATAAAAGGCCCTATGAGGCGCCACCCTCATCAACAATATTAAGGAATTTTAGAATTCAATAATCTCCTAACTTTTAGGAATCTTAACTGAATTATTTTTCCTTAATATTTAAATTGTAAATAATTAATCCCCATTAATCATTTAACAATTATTATATTTAAATTTGTCTCACAAATTTAAATACTTCACAACTGTAGATTATTTAAGACAAGACTTAATGTCCCAGACATTCTTGCTGTCTTAAATCGTGTCACCGGAGTGACGCACGAATTAACCCTAATTCGTGTCCCTTTAAGCGGTGTCCTGATCCTGCTCATGTGTGACCCAGCAGGCCTCACGTGAAGTTGGCAGCAAGCCATCTCTATGACTTACAATTCGTGAGCGGACTCTAGCAAGCCATCACAACTACCCAAAACACGTGAGTTATCGTTTTTACCAAATACGACTTAACCTTAGTACCACCTTGTCATAGACCCTATTGTCACACGATATCTTGGTTCTGGATAAGGCACAGGAAAGTCATCCTTAATCCAACCATAACTTTCTCGATTTCCTGAGTAAGTCCCAAATCCCAGCGTGGCCACGTATTTTCCTGGACAGACTCATCGAGGGCGCCAGTTAGATATCTCTCATTTAACGAGGGACAAAATCCCATTTTGGCCAATCCACATTCCTCAGCACGGCAATCAACCAGACCCGTACTTAGCCCTTATGACTACCCTGTTACGGGCAACGTTAGACTAAGCCAAAGTTTGACAACTGCAACACTGGAATAATGATGATTTCAGGTCTAAGGCGTCGTGACAGGCGTACAGGAGAGGCAAGCTAATGACTAAACCCATGCAGGACTCTCCGGGTCAGTACAACAACTCGTAACCCCTTACGTAACTGCACCATGACTCTCGTACCAGCATCTGGTGCATGCATCTCTATGCACCGAGGTCATGCTGGTCTTAGTTCATTTCAAGTTCCCACCTGAATGAGCGACCAGGGACAGTTTAGATTAATTATCTCATAATTAATCACGAATTGTTATCATAGTAAACATGCTAATAATATGATAACCATTAATTTATCTCCATAAATTAATTGATATGGTCACAACATATCTATAAAATGATTGGCCCTAGGGCACAATCTCCAACACTATGTTTACAAGAAGGTCAGTGGGAGCACGATTGTAATCTTGGTGCCATATGTCGTTGACACATTGCTAGTTGAAAGTGACATTACTATCTTAAGGATTGTGAACCTTAGATAGGTAAATCACTCTCGATGAAGGAATTGAAGGAAGCGGCCTATACTCTAGGCATCAAGGATCTATGGTGATAGATCTTGGAGACTTCTTGAAATTGAGTCAAAGTACGTTCTTGGATAAGATACTGAAGGAGTTCAGCATGCGAGATTTCAAGAAGAGGTTCATGCCGATGAATCAAGTATTGGTCCTTGACAAGAATCAGTGTTTCCTGAGACACATGATGAGCAAGGACACATGAGTGGCATCCCTTATGCTTCGGCAATAGGATCCATCACATTATACTAGACTCAATATGACGTTTGCCCTATAAATAACGAGCTGTGACCCTGTTGAGGTTCACTGGAAAGCTATCATTAAGGTCCTTAGATACTTAAGAAGCACTAAGGACAAATTCTTGGTTTACGGTATAATTAATGTATAAAGTGGTTACACAGAAGCCCATTATTCAATCCAACCAAGATTAATCGAAGTGATGAAATATGTATTCCCTAAACGCAGCAATCGTGAGTTGGAATGGTTCCAAGCAGAGTACGATTACTGATTCTACAAAGAATGGGTTAGTCGCGTGGAGACGCAGACTGTAAAATTAGTATCTGAAGAACACTTGGTGGTCACCCTGTAGAGACAGGAAGACACCAAATGGGAAGGTGTTCCCCACTGATGTTCCGACAGTGATATGCACTCAGACAAGATCACCTAGAGATGGTGATATTAAGATATGAAAAGGTAGCAGTTGAGGATATTTTGCCAATCCTCTGAAAGAAACCCCAGCACAGGTCTTACATAAGCATTATGTAATGTCAAATGGGAATAGACACATTAATGGATGTTCCTAGTGTAGGAACAGTTTGATTAATGATTGTGCCTAGTGCAAGTGGGAGTTTTATGGAGATTGTGCCCTAGGGCCAATCATTTTATAAATATGTTTCGAACATATTAATTAAATTATAGAGATAAATTAATGGTTATCATATTATTAGCATGTTTACTATGATAACGGTCCGTGATTAATTATAGGATAATTAATCTAAACTGTCCCTGGTCGCTCATTCAAGTGGGAACTTGAAATGAACCAAGACCAGCATGACCTCGGTGCATAGAGATGCATGCACTAGATGCTAGAACGAGTGTCGTGGTGCAATTGTGTAAAGGGTTACAAATTGCTGGACCGACCCGGAGAGTCCTGCATGGGTTTTAGTCATTAGCTAGTCTCTCCTGTACACCTGTCACGATGCCCTTAGACTTGAGGTCTTCATCATTCCGGCGTTGTAGTTGTCAAACTTTGGCCTAGTCTAACGTTACCCGTAGCAGGGTAGCCATAAGGGCTAGGTACGGGTTTGGTTGATTGTCGTGCTAAAGAATATGGTTGACCAAGATGGAATTTTGTCCCTCATATATGATGGGAGATATTTAACTGGGCCCCTCGATGAGTCTGTTCAAGGAATGTGTGGCCACACTGGAAATTGGGACTTACTCAAGGAATCGAGAAAGTTGAGTTTTGGATTATGGATGACGCTCCCGTGCCTAATCCATGACCAAAATATCGTAGGGCAATAGGGATCAAGACAAGGTGGTACTGAGGTTAAGTCGTTTCGGCGATCAACGATAACTCACGTGTTTTGGGTAGTCGTGATGGCTTGCTAGAGTCCCCTCTCAACTTGTAAGTCATAGAGATGACTTGCTGCCAACTTCACGTGGGGCCTGCTGGGTCACACACGAGCAGGATCAAGATGCCACACTGGGACACGAATTAGGGTTAATTCGTGGGTCACATAGGTGACACCTTTGAGACATAATTGACTGTCTTGGGACATGAAATGTTGTCTTAAATAAATATCTACAGATATATGATATTTAGATTTGTGGGACAAATTTAAATATATATATGATAATTGTTAAATAGATAATTGGATTAGGCTATTTGCAATTATATTCCTATTTATAATATTAGGAATAATAAATTTGATAAAGTTCCTAAAAGTTAGGAAATTATTGATTTATTAAATTCACTAATATTAGGATAAGTAGGGTTGAGGTTGGCGCCTCATATGAGCCAATTTTAATTAATAGAAATGTTTTATTAATTAAAAGTCATGACTTGAAATTTGAAATTCAAATAGATTTGATCTAGATTTCAAATGATTGAATTAAATATATTAAGGCAATATTTTAATTCAACAATTATAGGGAAGTCGAATTCTAGGTCTAAAATTGGATTTAAATATTAGTGTAATATTTTAATTCAATAAAGACTAGAATTCAAAATTCAAAAGATTTACTTAAAGATATTATGGTAATATCTTAAGTCAATATTGTTGTAAAATAACAAATTAGTTATAACTTCCTAAAGGTTAGGATTGTTATTTTGATTTATTAAATTCCAACAAATTTGATTAGGGGATGGCGCATGGGTGAGTATCTTTTGGGAAGATTTGATCTTCCAATTTGATTCTCCAAGATTGCATTTGAATTCAAATTATAATATTAAGGTAATATTTTAATTAGGAATTCATGTCCTAAAATTATGATATTACTGTAATCTCATAATTTTATAATTTGATAATCCTATAATTTAGGGATTCCCTAATTATAATTATCAAACTCCCCAAACCCTATATATACATAGCATAAGTCGACTTTCATAAGCCTCATGTACACTTGGGAAAATTTGACTTTTGCCTTGCTAATTCACAAGAGCAAAATCGGTTTTGAGTCTTGGCGAAGAGAGAGAGAAAACACAACCTTAGTTTCCTAGAGAGAGAAAGTGGCGCATAAATCTAAAAGGAGTTTTAGGGTTTGTGTGACAAGGTTGTGAGATCAATAATTTGATTCTTGATCATAGGCGCCATCTTGTTCTTAGAAGTTCAAGAATTGTTCTTGAATTCAAGAACACCGTAGATAAGGTCCCTGGTTCACTTGGGGAAGTGAAGGAGGCTAGCACCTAGGCATCTCCAAAACTGTTCGTGTGGATCACCGGCGGAGGGAGCACACTCGGAGTGGACTCCTCAGCATCGTAGACAAAAAATTCGTTGATTGTTTTGGGTAAATCTCTAGCCCTTTTAAGAACACAGATCCATATAGCGGATCTTTGGGAAAGAAATCACTGTGCGCCTGTTTTATTATGTTATGTGTTTAAATTTTTAAATTTTATACCTGTTTCCGCTGTGTTGGCGTGCCAGTGATTTCCCAACAGTGGTATCAGAGCCACGCTATTTTGGGTCTGTGTTAGTTTTTGGTGATTATACATGTGATGTGTAATATGTGTTTACCGTTTTTCAATTGGCATACTAATTGTTGTTTTGCGAAAAGATTCACCATAAAAGTTTTGGAACTTATGTAAAAGGTGCAAATTATATGTATAAGATACATATGAAATCAATGTGATTGATTTAAATATTTCTTGAAAATTAAGGCCTAAAGTCGAAATCCCTTATAATTATGAATAAAATTGTTTTAATTATAATTATAAAAGGGTGGCTCGAAATTTATTAAAATTATGAATTTTAAAAATTTTCAGGATCAATAATTTAAATTCTTGAATATGATTCCTGAATTCTATAATTATTGATAATGGGCCTAATTTCAAGAAAAGGGCATGTTAAAATTGCACAACCCTAATCTGAACACAATACAAAAATCGGTTTTGATATGTGTTTTCTATATACCGTGTTTGACATAATTGTATGAATTGTTCGTATATGTAATTGTGTGGTGTTGGATATGGCTCTAGGTTTTTGGTGTATACGGCCTGCGTGTCGTCTCCCTCTATCCGATGTAATTTTACTTTTCAGTTTATACCTCAATGCAACTGGGGTTTACTCTCTTGTAATTTTACTTTTCTTTTTTAGAAAAATTCTCTCATTGGCTTGGGAGAATTATTAGGATAGGTGGGCCATATCTAAACACGGTATATGTGTTTTACATTTAGTTTTTATGTGATACAAAGCGCTAGATGTATGTTTAGGATGCGATTTTAACATGCTATTTACCCGTTTAAATGCTACAACCACGTATACGATACGAGCGTGGGATTTTGCATATGATGCAAGATCCGTGCACATGTTTATATGTATGCGATACATGGGGAAATAAACATGTGGCATGACTCGTTTAATTTTAAAAGGAGTTTTAAAATTAAACTATAAAAACGGAACTTTTAAATATTAAACCCTTTTAGAAAATCTTAAGTTTTAATGCCGTCAATAAAACACCCTGTGAAAATCTTGTTCATCATAGAGCGGTGATCGCCCTCCGCGACACGTATCTATCTTGACCTTGAGGACACACGGGCGAATGGCAGATTCAACGCGACGCCTCATTGAAATCTTGGTTTGCCAGATACGGTGATCGCCCTCCGCGACACGTGTTTAGTAGGCCTTGACGATATGGGGTTGGGCTTCGGCCTCGTTGTTTTGAGCCTAGCCATTCATAAGTTTTTATTGTGTGACTTAATGGGGTTATCAAAATGGTTTTGGACCTCAAGGCGTTAGATGGGATAAACATGCCATAAAAGGTATCATATGATGATACAGTCCCATAAAGATCTAAGAGTCACATAGGATGTGATTGGTAAAGAGTTACCTACCTAAATAGCCAAAGGATGCATGATCGCCCTCCACGACGGTAGAATTTGGTGAAATATGGGTCTTAGCCACTAATAATAAATTTTACTGGGTTTTATAAAATGGTGGATATATATATATAATGCTAAGTATAATTCATATCTTTAATTGTAGAATGAAATGGCAATTGATAGTTCAACATTTTCACTGTGACCTATCCTTGAGAAGGATAAACTGACTAGGACAAATTTCCTTGAATGGTTTCGTAATTTGAGAATTGTTCTCACCCATGAGAGGAGACTTTATGTTCTGGATAAACCTATCCCTAAAGAGCCTGCCAAGGCCGCTCGAGGAGCTGAGTGGAGGGCTTATGAGAAGCACTTCGACGACTCGGTGGAGGTCTCTTGTCTGATGGTGGACACAATGATTCCTGAGTTACATGAGGGCTTGGATACATTGATGTCATATGAGATGTTGACGCGTCTCAAGGAAATGTTCCGTTACCAGATCAGACAGGATAGATATGAGACCGCTAAGGCTCTTATGTCTTGCAATATGGCTGAAGGTGAATCTGTTGGTTACCATGTCACGAAGATGAGAGGATACATAGATCATCTTGATAGGCTGGGATTCCCTGTTCCACCAGAGTTTGCGACAGGTATAATCTTGTGCTCACTACCTAAGAGCTATGACTCGTTTGTCAAAAGTTTTTATAGAAGAGGAACAGAGAAATCAGTTTCTGAGCTGCATGGAATGCTCAAGTCTGTTGAGGCATCCATGATTCAGAAAAGGGAAAGGAAATTAAAGGGCAAAGAAAAGAGAAAGGGAATCGACCTGGATGGTGAGACCAAGCCAAAGGACGACCATCATCAATCACCTGCCAAGAAGGCAAAGCCCTCAGAGGAAGTATTCTGTTCTTTCTGTCAAGTGTCAGGACACGCGATGAGAAACTGCAAATACTACTGGGAAGATCAAAAGAAGAAGAAATGCGTTATGCCCTCTACTTCGGGTATCTTTGTTATAAGTGTTCCTTTTCTACTTAAACCACTTAAGTATTGGATACGATATTTGGTTCTCACATTTGATGTGCAGGGTCTTCAGAGACGGTAGAAAACGAAAACCGGAGCGAGATGGACCAAGAAGTGGACAATGGAGCAATTGTTGCTGCCGTTGCTCCTATAGGAACATGCGAGCTTGGATTGCCCCGTTCGGGCTGAATTTATTGTTATTCTTTAAAGTTTGAACATTGTTTTCTCCTTATGAGGATAAGGAAGATTTATATGTGTGAACATTAAAGAATGGTTTCTATTTTAATAAAGTAATGTTTATTTGCTTTGCAAAGATAATCATTATGTCTTAAACTAGAATGATAACAATATTTATAACATTGATACAAAAGGGATTCAGATTAGCGAATCTAATCCTGTACACTTTTGGCAATTGTCATTTTAACCATACAAACGAGAGACGCCCTGAGAAGCTCCATATAGATGAACTTCTAAAGCTCAATTGATTGTGAATCATATGATCCTTGCGAGCCTTGTTTAAAATGGGAAAAACGACTAGAGACATTCCTCTACTGACCGCAGTAATAGAAAGTCTGACTTTGTGGGGATCATACATAGTTGATGTATGTAGACCCATAAGTATCTAAGCTAAAAGTAATAACTCTTACTAACTGCTTCAAAAGGCTAGATCTACGGCTACCTTTTGAAACACAAGTCAGAGTCTTTTGAAATAGAGATTTCAAAGTGAAGTAGAACTAACTTGACAAGAAAATCAAATTTCTTCGATTGGATCGGGAGGAAGAGCATTTGAGTCAAGACATTATTAATCATCTTAGAAGCTGTGACATAGTCTAACAACTTACTCTTTCTAAAACCCCATAGTGGATGGTGTCTTGAGAAAAGGTATCTAACCCTATTGGATAAGGTTCGATCTATGATGAGTCAAATTGGTCTTTTGCCATCCTTTAAAGGGTGTGCTCTAGAAGCTGTTGACTTCACACTTTAACCGTTTCGTCTAGGGGACGCCATATAAGATATGGTATGGGAAGAGTCCCATAAATGTTTTGTCTCAATTTTGAGGACGTCAAGTTTATAATAAGCCAAGGGCAGATGATAAACTGTCTTCAAAACCCTCAAGTATGTGCTTGTGGGATACTCTAAGAAAACAAAAGGAGTATCATGTCAACTACCCACCTGATTACAAAGGGTTTGTAGTCAGAGGAGAATACCTTTAAAAAGGGGATTCTTGTTTCCAAAAGAAACAGTGGGAGTAAGATGAATCTTGAAAGAGTTCAAGATCTACAAGACACTTGAGAGGCGTAGACGGAAACTAGAGAAGATCCACAAGGTGTTGTGGAAGCTCCTCTAAAACATAAGGACAACGAAGTTCTGATAGAACACGTTCTCAGTCTCGAAGATGTGGATCTTTCGTCATTGAGAGCAGGGAAGTGTTGCTCTTGGAGCGTGGTGAGCCCGCCACCTATCGAGAAGCTTTTATCATTGTTTTGATAAAGATGTC
This sequence comes from Chamaecrista fasciculata, assembly GCA_003254925.1. Taxonomy (NCBI): domain Eukaryota; kingdom Viridiplantae; phylum Streptophyta; class Magnoliopsida; order Fabales; family Fabaceae; genus Chamaecrista; species Chamaecrista fasciculata. Next base: position 19,861 of record QANZ01036190.1, read on the forward strand.
AAAGGAGTTTGGCTTCTTGCAAAACCTTGATGAGTCCTATGTGTTGGGGAATCCCGGAGCAAAACACGCAGCGGAAGCAAAAGTATAAACAAAAATTTTATGCGCTGCCCAAGATTTCCCACCCGCGATCCGCTAGTTGAATTTAAAACCCGTTAGATAAGTGGTATACCTCAAAGTTTCAATCGGCTTGGTTGTACTTAGGCGAGTTCGAGAAGTCCACTATCAGCGTCCTTCCTCCACCGGTGATCCACACGAACAGTTTGTCGGGCACCAAGGTGCTAGCCTTCTGCTCCTTTCTCCAAAGGAACCAGGGAACTGAATCTACAGAGTTTTTGATTCAAGAACTCTTTCTTGAACCAAATTTGATGGTGGCGCAAAAGTGGAGAAGACAATAACAAAACCCCTTTTGTTTTTCTTCTCTCAAAACCCTAAAGGTAGAACAATTCGAATTTTCACTAACTCTTTAGGAAAATCGAATTTTCTCTCTCTAGTTATGGAGGTGGCGATTTTTCTCTCTCTCTACAAGGAGGAAGACAAAATCACAAATGATCTCTCTTTGACCTAGGCGCCTAGCACCCTTATATATACATATATATAATTATTTTTAGAGCATTATTATAATTCCAAATTATAATAATATGGCTTTCATGAATTGAATTTCAAATTATAATATTACCATAATATTTAATTTAAATTCAAATCGTAATCTTAGAGAATCAAATGAGAGATCAAATCTCCCTTAAAAATCCTCCAAGATGGCGCCATGCTCTTCACATTTATCATTGGAATTTTATAAATCAAAAACCTTCCTAACTCTTAGGAAGTC
>QANZ01036210.1:9230-20047 GCA_003254925.1 Chamaecrista fasciculata
TCATTTGATTTTGAATCATATGATGCTTGCGAATCCTGTTTACTTGGCAAGATGACAAAAGCGCCTTTCACTGGACAAAGTGAGAGGGCATCTGACCTTTAGGGAATCATACATAGTGATGTATGTGGACCCATGAGTGTGCAGGCCAGAGGTGGTTACTCGTACTTCATTACGTTCACTGACGACTTCAGTAGATATGGGTATATCTACTTAATGAAGCACAAGTCAGATTCTTTTGAAATGTTCAAAAGATTTCAAAATGAAGTTGAGAACCAACTTGACAAGAAAATAAATATCCTTCGATCTGATCGAGGAGGCGAATATTTGAGTCAAGAATTCACTGATCATCTTAGTAGTTGTGGAATAGTTTCACAACTGACTCCTCCTAGAACACCACAGTGGAACGGTGTGTCTGAGAGGAGGAATCAAACCTTATTGGATATGGTTCGATCTATGATGAGTCAGACCGATCTTCCGCCATCCTTCTGGGGGTATGCTTTAGAAGCTGCCGCGTTCACACTTAACCGTGTTCCGTCTAAATCCGTTGAGAAGACACCATATGAGATATGGAAAGGGAAGAGTCCCGATTTGTCTTACCTCAAGGTTTGGGAATGTGAGGTTTATGTTAAGCAACAGCCTAACGATAAACTGTCTCCCAAATCCCTCAAGTGTCTATTTGTGGGATACCCTAAAGAGACGAAGGGGTATTACGTCTACTGCCCAACTGACAACAAAGTGTTTGTGGTCAGGAATGGATTCTTCTTTGAGAAGGACCTTGTTTCCAAGAGAAACAGTGGGAGTAAGATAGAGCTTGAAGAAGTTCAAGCTCCACAAGACACGCCCGAGGCACAGACGGAAACTGGAGAAGTTCCACAAGAGGTTGTGGAAGCTCCTCCACAAACACAAGGACCACGAAGGTCTGATAGAACACGTTTCTAGCCAGAGAGATACTACGGATTTCTCGTGACTGAAAACAAGGATGTGTTGCTCACGGAGCGTGGTGAACCCACCACCTATCAAGAGGCCATCGTAGATCGCAACTCAGAAAAATGGGTTGAAGCCATGAAGGCTGAGATGCAGTCCATGTACGATAACCAAGTTTGGAACTTGGTCACTCCACCTGAAGGGGTAAAACCCGTAGGGTGTAAGTGTGTTTTCAAAGAGAAAACCGACATGGACGGCAATGTCATCGTCTTCAAGGCGAGGCTAGTTGCGAAGGGATTTACGCAACGTCATGGTATAGACTATGACGAAACGTTTTCGCCTGTTGAAATGGCCAAGTCCATTAGGATCCTCCTTGCCATAGCTGCATATTACGACTATGAGATATGGCAGATGGATGTCAAAACAGCATTCCTTAACGGAAGGCTGCCCGAGGATGTGTATATGATACAACCCGAGGGGTTTGAATTTCCTGAGGCACCAGACAAGGTGTGCAAGCTTCAGAGATCCATTTATGGATTGAAGCAAGCATCCAGGAGTTGGAATCATCGTTTTGATGAGGTCGTCAAAGAGTTTGGCTTCCTACAAAACCCTAACGACCTTGTGTTTACAAGAAGGTTAGTGGGAGAACGATTGTGTTCTTGGTACTGTATGTCGACGACATACTACTCATTGGAAACGATGTCTCAACCTTAGAGATTGTAAAATCTTGGTTGGGAAAATCCTTTCCAATGAAGGACCTAGGAGAAGCCGCCTATATTCTAGGAATCAAGATCTATAGGGATATATCTCGTAGGCTTCTTGGGTTGAGTCAAAGCACATACTTGGATAAGGTACTGAAGAGGTTCAGTATGCAAGACTCCAAGAAGGGATTCATTCCGATGAATCATGGGCTGGCCCTAAGCAAGAAACAGTGTCCAAGGACACTTGTTGAGCATGGTCGCATGAATGGGATCCCCTATGCCTCGGCCATAGGATCCATCATGTATGCCATGCTATGTACTCGACCCGATGTGTCGTTTGCCCTGAGTATGACAAGCCGATTCCAACAAGACCCTGGTGAGGATCATTGGATCGCTGTCAAGAATATCCTTAAGTACTTAAGAAGGACTAAGGATGAGTTCTTGGTGTACGGTGGAACTGATGAAGAGCTATGTGTAAGGGGTTACACAGATGCTAGTTTCCAAACCGACCAAGATGACTTTAAATCGCAGTCAGGATATGTGTTTCTCCTGAACGGTGGCAGCGTGAGTTGGAAGAGTTCCAAGCAGAGCACGATTGCCGATTCTACAACGGAGTCCGAGTATATTGCAGCATCGGATGCGGCAAAGGAGGCTGTGTGGATCAGGAAGTTCATCTCCGAGCTTGGTGTGGTTCCGACCATAACTGATCCCATTACCCTGTATTGCGACAATAGTGGAGCTATTGCGCAAGCCAAGGAGCCACGGTCCCACCAGAGGACCAAACATATACTCAGACGTTTTCACCTCGTCAGGGAGATGATTGACAGAGGTGATGTGAAGATTTGCAAAGTAGCAGGCGAGGATAATGTTGCTGATCCTCTGACAAAGCCGCTTGCAAGGGTCATACATGAGAGACATGTATCGTCGATGGGGATTAGACGCATTGATCAGTGTACCTAGGAGTAGGAACAGCTAGATTGATGATTGTACCCTAGTGCAAGTGGGAGTCTGTTAGGAATTGTGCCCTAGGGCCAATCCTTTTTTATATATGTTATGAACATATGGATTAATTTATAGAGATAAATTAATGGTTTTCACATTATTAGCATGTTTACTGTGATTACGTCCATGATTAATTATAAGATAATTAATCTAAATCTGTCCCTGATCGATTGTTTTCGTGGGAGCGAAAATGAACTAAGATCAGCATGACCTCGGTGCATAGGGATGCACGCACTAGATGCTGGAACGAGAGTCATGGTGCAATTACGTAAGGGGTTACGAGTTGCTGGACTGACCCGGAGAGTCCTGCATGGGTTTAGTCATCAGCTTGCCTCTCTTGTACGCCTGTCACGACGCCTTAGACCTGAGGTCATCATTATTCCGGCGTTGCAGTTGTCAGACTTTGGCTTAGTCTAACGTTGCCCGTAGCAGGGTAGCCATAAGGGCTAAGTACGGGTCTGGTTGATTGCCGTGCTGAGGAATGTGGACTGACCAAAATTGGGATTTTGTTCCCCATTAAATTGGGAGATATCTTACTGGCGCCCTCGATGAGTCTGTCCAGGAAAATGCGTGGCCACGCTAGTATATGGGACTTACTCAAGGAAATCGAGAAAGTAAAGGTTTGGATCATGGATGACTTTCCCGTGCCTGATCCATGACCAAGATATCGCAGAACAATAGGGTCGGTGCCTAGGAGGTACGAAGGTTAAAATCGGTTCTGGTAACGATCGATCAACTCACGTGTTTTGGGTAGTCGCGATGGCTTGCTAGAGTCCGCTCACGACTTGTAGGACATAGGGATGACCTACTGCCAACTTCACGTGGGGCCTGCTGGGTCACACACGAGCAGGATTAGAACACACCTTTTAAGGGACACGAATTAGGGTAATTCGTGGGTCACTCCGTGGCCTAATTTAAGACACAGAGGAAATGTCTGGGACATTATGTCTTGTCTTAAATTTTCTACAGCTTTAAATAATTGGTAAATAATTAATAGAGATTAATTATTTGCAATTTAAATATTGGGAAATAATAAATTAAATAATTCCTAAAAGTTAGGAGATTATTGATTTATAAAATTCCCTAATATTTTGCTTGAGGATGGCGCCTCATATTAAGGTGATTTAATTAATAAAAATGTTTTATTAATTTAAGTCATGAATTTGAATTTGAATTTGAGATTCTAGATTTGAATTAAGATATTGGGGTAATATTTTAATTCAATAAAGAATTTAAATTCAGAATTCAAAATTTGAATTAAAGATATTATTGTAATATTTTAATTCAAAAACCTTGGGATAAAATAAGTTGGTTATGACTCCCTAATTTTAGGAGTTATTTTTTATTTATAAAATTCCCAATAATTAAGGGAGATAGGCGCCTAGCTCATGTGGGTCCCATTGGAAGATTTGATCTTCAATTTGATTCTATGAGTTAGGGATTTGAATTAGAATTAAAATATTATTGTAATATTTTAATTAGATATTCAAGTCTTAAAGATATGATATTATCAGAATATCATGATTTTATATTTATAAAATTGGTACAATTTTAGTAAATATAAACCTAAAAGTCGCCTAGCTCCACAAGTCATGCCATTCATGCACAATTGAGAAAACCCTAAGTTTTGCTAAGGCAAGTCGACTTTCCTCCTTGTTGAGAGAGAAATTTCGCCACCCACCTTCCTAGAGAGAGAAGTCGATTTTCTTCTAAGGAGTTAGGAGAGTTATCGAAAGTTGTGGGTTTCTAGGGTTTTAGAGAAGAAGAAGAACAAAAGGAGTTTTGTTGCTGTCTACTTCTCTGTGGCGCCATCCACCTGGATTTCAGAGAAGGAGTTCCTGAATCCAAAAGCTGTAGATCGAATCCCGAGTCTCTTTGGAGAAAGAGGCGTGGAGGCTAGCACCTCGTGTTCGGGAAACTGTTCGTGTGGATCACCGGTAGAGGAAGGACGTGTAGACGGACTTCCAGACTCACTAGTATCACCAATCCGATTGAAAGCCTGAGGTATAACACTTTTCGTATCAAGTTTTAAATTCAGCTAGCGGATCTCAGGGTGGGACTTTCCTGGGGGCGCAAGTTTTTTTTTTAATTTACGTTTCTTCCGCTGCGTGTTTCCCCGGGGATTTCCCAACATGGGCGTTTCGTATCGCCGTCCCCAGGGATTTATCATTTCCATACCATTTTTCCTTCCCACTTGGGCGTTATGTATCGCCGTCCCCAAGGGGTTTCTCGTATCCATATCAACCTGGGCGTTACATACCGCCGTCCCCAGGGGTTCTCATTGATAGACAAACACAAAACACAAACACAAACGCAAACACAAGCACAAGCACAAGCATATGCATAAGCATAAGCACAAGCATAACCAAATTCAGTCAACCCAAGATATAAAACACTCAAATAAAAATTAAATACAATCACCAACATCATTCAACATTTTAAGTAAACAAATAAGATACACAACCAGAATTTCACAATTTCCTTCAAGTCAGCTCGATCAAGGAGTTTATGCATTGGATATCAATCATATAATTTGTTCCTTCATCATCACAAGATAGAATCAAACATAGTTATTATTCACCACAATCAATCACACGTTGTCAGTTTAATATATTCAATCGTCTGTCTCAACTCATCACTGGGGAGTAATTAACCGTACACATCTGTTTCACAACCAAATCATATGATCAGTACCATCGCATTACTAGCGCAATTCCTAAATCAATTCAATCATATATACTTACTTTAACATGTGTTGGAATTTGTATACAAGAATATTCACCATTCAAGTCACACAATAGTAACATTAGTCTCATAATCATACATATGAAACAAACTATTATAATATGAATGCCAACAATTTCTATACTTTAACTTGTTCGCCTAATCTCAAATTTACATATGAAATCAATCTCCAAGCATGTATTCACAATTCATAGTTACACATTGATTCAAGTAATTCATTCACGCTCAAGCATACCATATTTATAAACACACAAACCCTCAACGGGACAAGGATAAGAAAGCCACTCACCTGATTCCAAATGACAGATAACTGCACCTTTTAGCTTTCCGACCAACGATCAGCGTAGTCGAATCTAAAATCACATTCACCAACAAGGATTCAATTACATCATTCAAGAATTGACTTCCAAATGACCCGAAGGTCTAACTCTTCACAAAAGCTAATAATAGCTTCTCTCAACACACCCACTTCCTAACACTCACCCTAACCCTTAGCCATCCCCACCTAGAATTCTAACACCTAAACAAGAGACCAATAAGAGACTTGGGTATCAATTTGGGAGCCTTAAAAATGTTTTGAAACCCATAAGTTCAAGATAATTTCACAATCAAGTTTCAAGGCCAAGGTCATAAACCAATCTTACAATTTGTTCACTTCTTTCCTTTCATGTTAAACTTGCATATATCGATTCCCATTGTTCAAATTCAAAAATAATTGTTCCAAAACTCTCCATGATTCCAAAAGATTCCATTTAGTTCATCAAAATTATCCAAATCACCCATATGGACCAAAATGCAAAATTTAAAGTTATGAGCATGAACACCAAGTTTCAAAATTCACATCAATGCATTAGAACCCATTTTTATCCTACAATAAGCTCATCCAAACCAAAAATTTCGGGAAAACTCAAGATATTTGCCAAAACTCCAATTCAAAGTTTACCATAAACCCTATCGGGTCCCCAAAATTGTACATATGGAGTCAATAATTGAAACAAGTGTTAGGAATGTTTAGAGCATCACAAATTAAGGAGAAAACACCAAAAAAATCGGAACAACATCAGAAGTTCTCATAATTTCCAAAGAGGAACAAAAATGGCAAAGATGGGAGAGAAATAAACTCACACAAAGAAGAAAGCATGGTGGTGGCAGCCTCCACTACTGTGGCTGACGGCGGCTGCTAGGCGGCGACTTCTGACCGTCGCCGGCGAGTGGTGGAGTAGGGAGGGGCAGCCGCTCGAAGGATTGGAAGTTGGAGAGTGGGTGACGAGAGAGAGAGAGAGAGAGAGAGAGAGAGAGAGAGAGAGAGAGAGAGAGAGAGAGAGAGAGAGAGAACCAAGAGAAGGAAATGTGATGGAGGAGAGTGAATCGTATTATGCAGATTTTTTAAGCCTTGGGGTTAGTCTAGAAATTTCTACTTCTGAAGCAAACTTTTTAAGGGTTGAAAATGCAGAAAATACCCAAAAATTGTTGAATCTTTTCAAAATAGTCCTCAAAACCCAATCACACCTCAGACATTAGTTTTACGGTCTACGTCTCTACGCGACCAACCCTTTTGTTGTAGAATCAGCAATCGTGCTCTCTGCTTGGAAACCCTTTCCAACTCACGATGCCATCAGTTCAGGAGAAACACGTATCCATACTGCGATTTAGATACATCTTGGTAGGTTTTTGAAAACGGGCACCTGTGTAACCCCTTACACATCAATTCCACCATAATCTAAGATTTCATCCTTAGTTCTTCCTAAGTACTTAAGGATGCTTACGACAGCGGTCCAATGATACTCAACAGGGTCTCGTTGGAAACGGCTTGTCACGCTCAGGGCAAACGACACATTGGGTCGAGTACACAGCATGATGGTTCCTTATTGCCTAAGCATAAGGGATGCCACTCATGTGCCCTTGCTCATCAAGTGTCTTGGGACATTGATGTTGGGAAATCACAGAGGGAGCGCAGCGGAAGAAATTAAAAAAATTTTGGACTAAAACGTAATTAAAACTAAAAGCCAACTCTGTGATTCCTTCCAGGATCCACTAACTATGTTTATACCAGTTTTAGGAAAGATGTTTACCTAGTTTTGATCGGTGACTTGTCGTATTCGCGAATTTTGAGAAGTCCACAGAGTGTCCTTCCTCTACCAGTAATCCACACGAGCAGTTTGGCAGATGCCTAGGTGCTAGCCTCCTTCACTTCTTCCCAAGTGAATACGGGAACTCTATCTATGATTCTTGAATAATCAAGAACTGTTCTTGATTATCAAGATTGATTGGGAAGTACTAATATTATCAGGTGCAGGTCCAATTCTCTTTCTTCAAGAAAATCGACTCACTCTCATAATATTAGGACTAGGCGATTTTTCACTCTCTATAGATGCTCTAGGCGAAATTCTTGGTCTGACCAAGAATTGATCTGTGTTGTGAGTTATCTCTGAGATAGGCGCCTAGTGCCTCTATTTATAGTGTTCTCATTCCTAGTTTTAGGGAATCCTAATCCAATTAGGATATCTCTAAGATATGGGATATCTTTTAGATATCTCAAAATATCTTTTGATTTATAATATTAAACTTAATATTATAATTCAAAAATAAAGCCCAATTTTCGAATTTGACCTATCCAAGATCAAATCTTGGATCAAATCTTGATTTGCTCAAATCCTATTGGTTGGAATGAGTCATGAGATTTTGATTTTATAATTTAAATATTACTTTAATAATTAAATATAAAAATCGACTTTAGCCTAGACCCAAACTCTAAAATGCAAGATCAAATCTTCCATCCCAAGAAAGGGGGTAGGCGAAATTCTCATGGAGTTTTTGGAGGAATTTTATAACAACCCAAACTCCTTAGGTAGTTATAACTAATTCCTAACAATTTTGAATAAAAGAATTACCTTAATATCTTTTAATTCAAATCCTATATCTTTTCCAAAAGATATTTATCTTATCTTTATTTAATTAATAAAAACAATTTCTATTAATAAAAACAAAGATAATGAGGCGCCACCCTCATCCTTTTATTTCCCAATTTTAGTGAATTTAATAAATCAATAATTCCCTAATTTTTAGGAAACTTATTTAATTTATTTATTCACTAATATTTTAATTGTAAAACTATTTAACAATTAATTTAAATTTAAATTTGTCCAACAAATTTAAAACCTTAATCATAGATATTTATTTAAGACAAGATTTAATGTCCTAAGACATTTAACTATGTCCTAAATTGTGTCACCTAAGTGACTCACGAATTAACCCTAATTCGTGTCCCAAAAATTAGCATCTTGATCCTGCTCATGTGTGACCCAGCAGGCCTCACGTGAAGTTGGCAGCAAGTCATCTTATGACTCACAAGTCGTGAGCGGACTCTAGCAAGCCATCACGACTACCCAAAACACGGGAGTTATCGCTTTAACGTTTTAACGATTTAACCTAAATACCACCTTGTCATAATTCCTATTGTCTCACGATATTTTGGTCATGGATCAGGCACGGGAATGTCATCCAAAATCCAAACCACAACTTTCTCGATTTCCTGAGTTAGTCCCAATTCCCAGCGTGGCCACGCATTTCTTGGACAGACTCATCGAGGGCGCCAGTTAAATATCTCTCATCTTAAATGAGGGACAAAATCCCATCTTGGTCAACCACATTCCTTTGCACGGTAATCAACCAAACCCGTACCTAGCCTGTATGGCTACCCTGCTACGGGTAACGTTGGACTAGGCCAAAGTTTGACAACTACAATGCCGGAATAGTCAAGACCTCAGGTCTAAGGCTATCGTGACAGGTGTACAGGAGAGGCTCGCTTATGACTAAACCCATGCAGGACTCTCCGGGTCGGTCCAGTAATTTTGTAACCCTTACAAAATTGCACCATGGCTCTCGAGAAGCATCTAGTGCATGTATCTCTATACACCGAGGTCATGCTGGTCTTGGTTCATTTACGTTCCCACGTGAATGATCGACCAGGGACAGTTTTAGATTAATTATCTTATAATTAATCAAGGACGCTATCATAGTAAACATGCTAATAATATGATAACAACATAATTTATCTCTATAAATTAATCAAAAATTACATATGTTCAAATAACACATAAATAAAATGATTGGCCCTAGGGCACAATCTCCATCAATTGATTCTTGCTCAGGGTCAATCCTTGATTCATCGCCATGAATCCCTCTTGGAGTCTTGCATACTGAACCCCTTCAGTACCTCATCCAAACATGTACTCTGACTCAATCCAAGAAGCCTACAAGATCTATCTCTATAGGTCTTAATGCCTAGAATATAGGCAGCTTCGCAGTCCTTCATTGAAAAAGATTTCCAAACCAAGATTCACAATCTCTAAGGTTGGAATATTATTTCCAATGCGCAATATGTCATTGACATATAGCACCAAGAACACAATCGTGCTCCCACTAACCTTCTTGTAAACACAAGGTTTGTCAGCGTTTTGTAAGGAGCCAAACTCTTTTGACTACTTCATCAAAATGGTGATTCCAACTCTGTGATGCTCACTTCAATCCATAAATGGATTTCCAAAGCTTGCACACCTTTACTGGTTCCTCAGGACATACAAACCCCTCAGGTTGTGTCGTACACATCCTCGGGCAGCCTCCCAGGCTGTTTTGACATCCATTTGCCATATCTCATAGTCATAATTTGCGACTATGGCAAGCAGGATCCTAATGGTCTTGGCCATTACAACAGGGGAAAAGGTTTCGTCATAGTCAATGTCATGACTTTGCGTAAAACCCTTTGCAACTAGCCTAGCCTTGAAGACGTTTGACATTGCCATCCATGTCTGTTTTCTCCTTGAAAACCCACTTGCACCCTACGGGTTTTACCCCTTCAGGTGCATCAACCAAGGTCTAACCTTGTTGTTTCACATGGACTATATCTTACCCTTCATGGCTTCAACCCATTTCTCAGAGTTGGGATCTACGATAGATTCTTGATAGGTGGTAGGCTCACCATGCTCCATGAGCAACACATCCTTGTTTTCAGTCACCAAAGATCCACGTCTTTGTGGTTGAAAACGTGTTCTATCAGAACTTTGTTGTCCTTGTGTTATTAGAGGAGCTTCCACAACACCTTGTGGTTCTTCTCTAGTTTCCGTCTGTGCCTCTGAAGTGCTTTGTGCACCTTGAACTCCTTCAAGATCTACCTTACTCCCACTGTTTCTTTTGGAAACAAGATCCTTCTCTAAGAAGATCAACTTCTGACTACAAACTCTTTGTTGTCAGATGGGCAGTAAACACACTGTCCCCTCGTTTCCTTGGGGTACCCTACAAGCACCTTTTTGGGAGATATTTTATCGTTTGTTTAACGTAAACTTCACATCCCCAAATTTTGAGATAAGACACTATGGGACTCTTCCCATCCATATCTCATATGGTGTCTTCTCAACTGCCTTAGACGGAACACGGTTAAGTGTGAAC